>JAPDOI010000709.1:0-304229 GCA_029168955.1 Aplectana chamaeleonis | reverse complement strand
GTGCAACCACTGCACTATGTAATGGATCAGAAGCGAATGAAGACAAGTATCAGCAGTGAAGATAGTAGATGATAAATGCATTGATCTTGTTGCTAAACCGTGAGCGGCTATATAAAGGCTCGAATAGGCAAAGTGAGTATTCAATAAAGCATTCGTCAGACCCGCGTGGCGCCCCAACAATGAACTACCACATTTGGTGCATCGGCCGATACGACCGAACCGGACACAAGAAGCCAGGAAGAAACAGCCGGACAAGAAGAAGGCTAAAGGAAGCAGCAGCGCCCCTCGGTGACCAAGCTTGCAGAAAGCTAAAGCACGTCGAAGCCTCTCTTTCGCCAATCTCTACCCATTTCAGCCAAATACTGCTTGGCACTCTGCACACTACCTGCATTGCTCGGTCCAGCACTGTTCAACGTTCCTGCAGTGATCCACTCAGCACTGTCGAGTCGTTTCTACATCGCATGTTACCGTGAGTGGTTCTGTCGAAACTACTTTAGCAACCTTTGTCGTCACACAGTCAGGAATCGTCATCACGTCAGAAACGTCTTCTTCACACGAGCTTTTACCTCCACCGTCTGTACAACCATCTACATTCGTCGAGATTCGCTACAGAGAGACTTTTGAAAGAGGAATGAAACGTGATCGTTATCAGTTCGACAAGGATTGCTCACCAGATCATGCAACCGACTTTCAGAATCTTTTGATGGAAAAAATGGAGTTAGCTGACTTGATAATTGATAATTACTCAGGCGACGGAGATCAAAACATCAAAGATCAGCAGTTGAAGATTCGCATAGCATCAGCAGCTATCAGAGTGGAGCTTCAAAGCGTCGAGAATGCCCTCGATAAATACACCAAGATTGCTGATGGTGGATCCAGAGAACCCTTCAGCAGAGGAAATAACTTCAGAGGGTGGCTTTAGCACCGATACAACAATGGATCTTGTAAGCAACACTCATCACGCACTGTTACAGCTGGCACAGAAGAATGAGGAGCTCCAAGAAAAGCAAAAACTTCAATCCATTTCCTCGCCCATGTGCGTTGCACTACCCAAACCTGCATTAGCTCCAATACCTATTCCGAAGTTCAGCGGAGTCGTATGGGAATGGGAGAATTTCTGGAACACTTTCAACCACTCCGTCCACTCCCAGAACATCGACAACTTGTCCAGGATGACATATCTTTTGGATGCATTACACGGCGAAGCAAGAGAATCGGTGCAACACTGCGAAGTATCTGCCAGGACATACCCACTTGTTATTGCCCATCTGAAAGACAAAGTTCAGGAACGATCAAGCATTAATCGACGAACTCTTGAAGAAGTTGCAAAACTCAAAGGTAAAAAGCGAGGAATTTCTGGGATCAAGAGAAGTTAATGCGAAGAACTCACACTCCATCGTAGGTCAATTGCAGCTGAAGGGTGAACATACGGACAACACGTTCAGCCAAAAGCAATTAATGGGAAAATTTTCCGCCAACATCGAGAGAGCAGTTCTGCTTCAAAAAGCAGCAACAGATATGGAAAATGGGATACCAACACACTACTTTTGGAGCAGCTAAGAATCATATCAGAGTCAGGAGCTGCAGATTACTAGCCAACCCAAAGTGGGAAGATACTTTGTTCGACCGCAAACCCACTCGAAAAGTCAGTACGAGTCTGAAAAGCAATAAACTACCAAACACGAAAGAAAGTTTTCTACGTAGCTACTGCTGCAATAAATCCGGACATTCACCGAGACTGCCAGATGCCCAACAAGAGAAAAAAACGACTAGATGTGATGAAGAAGAACAATCTCTGCTTAGCAACTGTGGACGCCAGAACCACACAACTGCACAATGCAAGAAAAGGATCATGCAGAATTTGCAAGGAATGCGGACACCACACTTCCATCTGCAATAGACTGTTCTACTCATAAGAACCAACCTCCTCAACACCTGCCAACACAAAGTCAAGCAACTTTTGAAATCTTCTCCAAAAGCATTCAAAGCCAATGAATGTTAATACAGTTAGCCGAAGACCACAGAGAGAAGATCACGTTGCTTTCCCAAATTCAAGACTACACGAGAACGAAGATGCAGATATCTTTATTCTCTGCCGGACGTTAGCACAAGTGCTTGAATCTTATCAACTCAACAGCTGGAGACAGTCTACGATTAATGCTCGACTCAGAGGCCAAAATCGTTCGTTCATGCAAGCAACTTGTTCCATTTTGAGCGTAGCTTCAGCTAACAGATGTTCACTCCACTCGATTAAACATCAACACCTTTGGATCTCAGAAATCTCTACGGTCGCAAGACATGCGGAATCACTATTCTGCAGATGTGGGGATGCCACCTGGGGCATCCCCACTCTTTCTCGGTAAACCAGGGATCGACACGCTCACAAATTCGATTACACCGTAGCAGCCTCTGGGCTCCTCGAAGACAAACGATTTCATGTCTTGACAACGATCTTCAACTCTCAATCAAGCCTTTCTCCAAGGAGATTCGTCCACAAAGTTCTTCTTGGATGTGCTGACATGTTCTCACTGCTGGTACATGGGCTGCTTTTCTAAGTACACTCTTTCGTCAGGATTACAGCTCATCCCATCCAAATTAGGGATCTCTGGTAGCTGGATGCAACAGGTAATCGCAACGGAAAACAGCAATATAACTCATAAAACCACCGTGCACAGAACAAGTGTGGTAGCAGATCTTGACAAGAATTCCCAATCGTGGGAGGACTTCTGCAAGTTCGAATCGTCAGGAGTTGAGGAATTCGTGGGACCTATCAAGCCGAGAAGCGTCAGCTGACAGACGCGGCCGTTTGGAAGACTTTTGAGCAGACTGTAGAAAGAAAGCAGAACGGGTACACACCATGCGTACGACTACCATGGACAAGCGAAAGCCAAACAGTTACCGGACAACAGAGGCCTAGCTGTACGCCGTGCGAAAGCAACAACTACGAAGTTACTCCAACGATCCAGCAGTGGCACTTTGCAGCAGTACCAGGGAAACAATACAGACTCAACTTGACCTGCGGAATTATAGAAGAAGGTTGAGGAAGCAAAGAAACCTGATGGTGATATCGTGCACTGCTTATCCCACCACGCCGTAATAACTCCGCATAAACACACGACAAAAACTACGAATTGTAGTTCGACGCATCTGGAAGCCCATCTAAAGAACGCTCCATCGCTCAGCGACGTACTCCACCGTGGACCAATGTGCTACCGAAGCTTTGCGACATCCCTTCTTCGATTCCGAATCGGCAATGTCGCTGTGACCGAAATGACGTCGAGAAGGCGTTTCTTCAGAAGTACGACTGCATAAACAAGAACAGAGACGCCACGCGATTCCTTTGGCTGCGAGACCCTGCAAAGCCAGTTACTTCCAAAGAACATTTATTGTCGTCTACCGCTTCCAGCCAAGTATTGCCTTCTCGGTCTTATCTGCTCACCGTTTCTACTCGCAGGAACGATCAGAGTAATATCTACTGCACCACTCATGGCAAGCCCTGGAGGTACCACAAGAAGTCGAGAAGAATACAGATATGGCAAGGCAACGTCATGCGGTGGCAACCAGATCAAGCGAAAGAGCTTTCCACCTGTACAGAGAATCGAAAGCACTCTTCGAAGAGATAGAACATGAGCCTCAGAGAATTTACCTATATTAGCAAGGAGCTAGAGGGCCGAATTGCCGAGAAAGATTTTGAGCAGAAATCCAGTCTCAAAAGGTCCTCGGAATATTATGGGATCAAAAAGAAGACACGTTTTCACTGGTCATTGCAAATATCCAACCAAGGAGAAAGCTACTAAAGCGCACAATTTTCGAACAAGTTACGGCTATCTATGCAACCCACTCAGTCTGGCTATCACCAATTACTCCTACTTAGTAGCAAAGATTCCTACAACAACTGTACGAAATTTAACTACGACTAGGACACATCTCTCTCTACACCAAAAGCATGAAGAGTGTTGGAAAAGCATCGTGGGAAGGAGCTGACGATTTTCAATGCCAAACTACCAAGGAAAGTCTCGCAAATCAACACTCCTGCACGACTGGTTCTGTTCTCCGACGCTATTAAAAACACCAATGGCAGCCTGCGGCATATATAGTTTCTGAAGATGGATCGCATGATGAAATAGTTATGCGAAAACAAAGTTACCATCCGTAGAAAGAGCGTCCAGCAATACCGAAGCTCGAGTTAAATGCACTTACTATGGCAATCAGGTTAACACACTCAGTATACAAGGCAATCAAGCGATCAGAACAAGCTTCCAAGAAATAGTTTGTTTTTTTCCGACTCCGAAATCGCACTAAGTTGGATTGCAAATCTTAAGGAAAAGCCTGTCAGAGCACTAGTGAAAAAATCGAATCCGAGAAATAAAGAAACTTGTCGCGGAATTCCAACAACCCATTCGCTTTGGATACATCAACACCGCCGAAAATCCAGCCGATTGCGCGACAAAGAGGCCTGCGAAGCAGAATTCGGGGAGCACTTTTGGTGAACTGGACCTTCTTTCATACAGAAGCCTACCCTAGAATGGACCAAAGAATGTCGACTCTTCTGCGAAGCACTATTCAGACGCTGAGCAAAGAGACTTGTGTCCTATCATCATCATCAAACTTTGTCTATCGGATTTTACTATGGATTGGAAACGGAACAATCAGCTCATCTCTAGCCATAAAAAGTAGTAGCATACGTTCTACGCTTCGTGAAGCTGCTTAACTCACGGACCCAGAAAGCAACCTTCGAGGAAGCGCATTCAAAGCAGGGAGTACTTTACATGAGCCTTACGATTCAATGCGTCTCACTCTCTATGACGTCACAGCTTCTACTGAACTTGAGGAGAGCCTTTAGCGGTTCTTACTGCTGATACTCCAAAATTTTCACATTCTTTCAGCGAAAGAGCGAGCACTGAAGCAGCTAAAACTCAGGGATTACAAAGTTAACGAGATTGTGCCTAGGAGGCCGCCTTAGTAATTCTAATCTTCCATTCAACACCAAACAACCGTACCCTCAATCGCCACTACAACGCAGTTCGCTCAAATTATTGTGGAGAATGCCCACTCGAAATTCTACTGTATGGAGATTGAATAAACGATATCACGTGTCATGAGAACGGTTTTGGATTCCGAAGCTCAGGCAGAGTTGTGGTCTCGCAAAGCGGTGACTCGATGTGTACCTTGCCAAAAGATGAATAATCTCATACAAGTACCCGGAGATGGACGAATTGCTTCCGTCACGGAGAGTACAAAGAACAAGACCATTTGAGAACATCGGAATCGACTACTTCGGACCAATTCCTCGCCATAAACGCTATGATGAAACCGTGAAAGTATATGGAATCATACATGCCCATGTACAGTAACACGACTACTTCATCTAGAACTTGTACCAGATATGACTACTTATCATCTTCTGCTCGCACTACGCCGATTCCTTGCCAGAAGAGGGTTCCATCGGAAAGCATAACATCAGATAATGCTCCCAACTTCATGCTTGGAGAAGGAAATTCTTCGAGAAGCAGTAATTCCTGTGATAAATGACATGTCGTTAGAAGCAAACAATGGCCACGAAAGGAATTGTCTGGAAGACAATAACACCATACGCTCCGTGGCAGGGAGCTCTTTACGAGAGACTCGAGTCAAGTCGACCAACTTCACAGTCTTTACAAAACTATACAACGGACGATTCCAACACAGGAAGTTCTGGAGACGCTACTGGTAGAGATTGAGGAAGCCTCAACAGCAGGCCTCTCACATACCAAGAAAGAAAGATGGGGAAGAAGAACCCCACGCAGTACGTCCCATAAGACTTCATCCAACGCGATATAATAATCACATATCCTATCTGTGAGACACATAAGAAACCGATGCAGATGACCAAGGACTACACTCCTCACCAAACAGAAGCAGTCGCACTGACAGACTCGAAAGCAAACAGAAGACGCCCTCCAGATCGAGGTCATCAATGCTTCAGAACTGAAAGGTTCTGGAGTATTTGGAGTCATCACTACTTAACCAGCTTACGCCCGAAGCACATGAAGCAGAAATCAACAAATAAACGTGGCACCAACAAAGGTTCCAACTGTTGGGACCGTAGTGCAAGTAATGGACGCAGTAATACCTCGGAATTCCTGGAAAATGGGAAGAATCATCAAGTTGCTACAGTCTAAGCCAATAATGTTGTACGAGAAGCCAGAACTTCCAGCTACCAAATGGACGAACCATACGTCTAAGACCGGTCAATGCTTCTTAGTACCTTTCGAAATAGGAGAACCGACAAAGAAGGCGATATTGTTGAAGACTGGCCACTCCGAAGACTCCAACCCAACGCGAAGAGCTTCGATTCCGAACATGATAAAGCGCAAAGAGGACATCACTACAACTTACGATCTCGTTCACACACAAGACGCAAATCAGGATCGAATAATCCAGAAGCTGATGTATAAAGCCTTTACGCAAGCACTAGGATCACCTTTCCACTGCGGAATGGGAACCTTTCCCAAAGAGAACCTGCTGGCGTGCGAGAAGAGAAGTTTTCACAAAGAAGGCCGGAGCATCAACGACGTTGAGCCATCCACGCTTCCCATTCCATTTCCCTTTCCCGCTCCGCGTTCCTCTCACCACCATGCCTTACCCACCGTCTCCTTCCTCTCCGTCATCACTTATCCACCGTTTATCTCCCACTACACCACCTCGCAATCACTGCTCAACTTAGAAACACCCAGCTTCGAGTTGAATACAAGAATACTGAAGCCCTCTCCCTTTCCCCCGTCTACGGTGAGACTTTGTTCACATTACTCCGTCGCTTCTGGGTTTCCCAATCCAAGGGAACCGAATCACCAATACGGACTCCAAACTCTGCAAAACAAAGAAAAAGAGCCCACACAAGTGCGCACCAGCAAGAATACTGAAACTCCTCAGTGTTCGACAAAGCCTCATCGTCCATCCTGCCCGTCATACTCCTCCAAGCCTACAATCACCGAAACGAAATCCAGCATCCTCCCATCAGCAGGCAGCAAGACACAAGCCGTCAACATCACACACCGTTTCTGGGCCGCGGAGTATAGTGCAACCACTGCACTAACAATGGATTAGAAGCGAATGCCAAAGACAAAGTATCAAGCAGTGAAGATAGTGTGAATGATAAATACGTGATCTTGTTGCTAAGCCGTGAGCGGCTATATAAAGGCTCGAATGAGCCAAGTAGGTATTCAATAAACCATTCGTCAGACCCGCGTGGCAGCACAACAGCCGAACTACCACATATGATCAACAATAGCTGTTAACGGTGGGGAGATCTATGGTCCTGTTTTGACGGGTTTATGCTGCGGGTTTCTTACAAATTGCCTTTCGCCAGTACTGCATATGAATCTTTTCATATACTATGGTTTGCTCGGCTACATTTACTTGATAGTCGTAGTCGACGACTGTACCACATTGACCTGACCCGTTCTTCTCCTACCCACAGAGACTAATTACTAGTTTACGATCCTGAGTCGGTACCTGTGGACACATTTGCGTTTGCGTTTAGCGGATTCCAGGGCAAACACAGCGACATGAGCTGGGACTCCTAGGTCGTAATATATATCATGCTAATTCGAGCAAATAATCACGAGGTTGTTTCAACGCAGAAAAACTTGAATCGAGCAAGGCGAAGAACTTTCCACAGCCGCCATAATGCCGTAGGATGTCGCGCCACGTATCAGAGCGACTCATTTAGTTTAGTTAGATCTGCATTTGTAAACTGCTTCGAAACGCTGTAGGCTCATCCCAGGCGTCAACACAGGGGCAAGCACACAAATTACGTAAATAACTCAAATCTAGGACAACCGATCCTCACTGTTGTAAAAATCTGGGAATTTTAGGTGCTTTTTCTGAAAATTTAAAAATTTGAATCTGTAGATCACATTTGAAATTTTCTGAATTGAGCAATCGCGATCCGAAGCGCATCAGCTATCCAGCTGCAACCGATACTCACTGTTGTAAAAATCTGGAAATTTTAGGTGCATTTTCTGAAAATTCAAAAATTTGATTTTGTAGATCACATTTGACTTTTTTAAATTGAGCAGCTCCGATTCAGAGCATATTAACTTCCCAGTTGCCACCGATCCTCACTGCTGTAAAAATTTGGGAATTTAGGTGCATTTTCTAAAAATTTGAATTTGTAGATAACATTCAACTTTTTTAAATTGAGCAACCCCCGATTCGGAGCACAGCAGCTATCCAGCTGCATTCGAACCTGACTGCTGTGAAAATCTTGGAATTTCAAGTGAATTTTACGGAAATTAAAATTTGTAGATCACAGTTGAAAATTTCCAATTCCATCAATTTAAAAACGATTTGTCATTTCAGTTGCATTTGGCGAATCTTGAAAAAATTCAAATCTGAAAGTAACATTTCGAAAATTCGATGTTCCTTTAAGCTTTCAAGAGTCGAAGCCTGAGACCAATGAAACTCCAGGCACAAATTCAGCTTCTTTAATATCAAGGAAGCTCCATATTGGAGGCTCATGGCGGTCGGTCGCGGCTGCCGCAACTCTCACCGCGGACGCGGCGACGCGATCTGGAGGCGCAGCCGCAGCCAGCGGGGTGGGGCTGGGATACGGTAGTGACAGCTGGCAGCCTGTCCGCGGGTAACGGCGGCGAGCCCTTTTGGGTGCACTAAGTCTCGGACCCACGGTGGGTATACGGTAGTTTGGTGAAAATCTCAGATTTTACTTAAAATTTGTATACGGGGGTTATTCGCGGTGGAAAATACGAATTTAACGTCCGTTTGTCGATTTTCGAAATCCCGAGATGGGTTTTGGACCCTTAATGACATGTTACCTACCGTAACCTATAGTAAACCTCAAAATGGACTCCAGATTCGTGCTTATCACCCTAGATTACCCCTGCATACAACTTTTGAGCCAAATCCGAGGAAATTTTTTGAAACTCCAAAAAATGGGTCCGAGACTTAGTGCACCCAGAAGGGCTCGCCGCCGTTACCCGCGCACAGGCTGCCAGCTGTCAATACCGTATCCCAGCCCCACCCTCCGCTGGCCAAACTACCGTATATCCACCGTAATCTGCCGTAATCTGCGAAAAATGGATAAACTGACTCCAGATTCGTGTTCAGCACTCAAATAACCCTTAGAGAATGATTTTGAGACATATCTATCGTAGAAATCCGGAAATCTCGAAAGTGGCTTTTTCCCTCGAAATTTTCCCCGCTTGAGAAGCTTTGAACAAAATTAGCCGAAAACTTTGGAAAATCGACTAATAAAAAACAGATTCGTGATCAGCGCCCCAAAAAACCCCCTGGGAGAATTTTAAGTCAAATCTGGAACATTATTCTAAAACGTTTCCAGAGCCCTCAATTGGAAGAAATAAAAGCTCACCCGAAAATCCGTACAAGTCTTAAACGCTATAGGTCTGGAAAAATTATGGAAAAGGTGCCTTCACCCAAACTTTGGCCAGGGGGTAGTTTTGGGCGCTGAACACATTTATGAGGTCCGTTTCCGGATTTTCCGAAGACTAATGCGCTTTACGGAAGGTGCAAAAAAGCACTAAAAACGAGCTTTTCAAGCTTGTAACTTCTTGGAACCTGCGGCTCGGGGCGGGATAGTGCGCAGTTTTACTATTGAGCCACAAGAGATACTAACAATACTAGTCGTTTTAGCAGATCCGACCTACGCTTTGTATACTTCCCTTGTTAGTGAAAATACTCAACCGCAGAACCGGCTTTTTCCGTTGCCGAAGACTGTAACTTCTTTTCATGAAAGCGCCGTGGCGCCAATTCCGTTTCATGCCTATGCTAGAGATTGATTGAACGAGCCCTGTTCTAATATTTTGAGAAATGGAGTTTGTACTCAGATTACCTATAGACGGAAAAGTCCAGTGAATCGGGATTGCATGAGTTAAAGAGTAAAAGCAAGTTCTCGGGCATTTCTTCGCTATTTCACGGTTATTGTTCAGCTGAGACGATGTCGTCCGTGAAATAGCCGAGCAATATCCGGGAAATAACCAAGACCTGGCCCATCAGGGACCGCTGTGAAGGCTGGTGGGTTGTTTCTCGGCTATTACTCGGCAAAAACTCTCAGAGTAACCTCGGCGATGCTCAAGAAAAAGAAAACTCATAAGTGAGAATGGAAAAGCACAAACGAGGAACCATGAAGGAGGGATCGACGTGTCTATATGGAATGTTGTTTAGAACTCTGGTGTTTGGGGTCAGAGCGCCGTCTACGAGTACGCGCGTCATTCAACGCATGTGGCGGAAAGAGCAACCAAAAGGCACTACACGTTGTAGTCGCAACTGGAAATCACCGTTAGTTCAAACTTTAACTGCACTGCTTCTTGGTTGCAGGTTGGCTCCGAGGCTGTTATCGTGTGAGTACCGCAACGACCGTCATGAGCTTATTGTGCGGCGCGCACTAGCATATGGCTTTGACCTTTTCCACGGAGTTTAACCTTTTAGAAATAGCCTCTTGGAACCATCAATTCGGGTCGACTATGTCACTACAGAGGACCAAATACTCACGATACAGTTCGTTTTCACTTCCCTTATTAGACGGATAGACTCAAACATGTTCTAGAAAAATTCAGTACTTGACTGAAAGCCATGAAATCAGAAATGACTCTAATTTCATTGATTTCTCCGGTTTTCCACATAGTTACTTCCACAAAAACCACTTAGTCTGCCTCTTTTCATTGAAAAAGATGAATTTTCCATTGACAACAATGAATTTGGGCTAATCACCTGTTTGAGAACAACAGGATGCGAAAACAGGAGTTCACGTATTGTGATAATGTACACTATTCTGTTGGGAAAATCAACTTTATCTGCGGCAAATCAGCGATTATTGACAATGTTCTCGATCCAAGTCAGGTACGGTGCAACCATTGTGTAAATTCCCGGTTGTCCTTTTTGTGCGCAGCCATCACCCCAACTGATCACACCGGCTAAGACGTATGACCCTAAAACAACTGTTGTCAATGAAGCTGTTTCAATACCGTTCCTCTTGCAGGAAATAAGCTATTGTGCTTCTAGTCCTCTAACGTCTCACTTCACGCTAGTGTCAAGTATAATTACAAGAGTATTGCTTTACCACGTCTGACTTATTGTTAGTGACGTACCCAAGAAAAAAGAAACTTACTTAAAGGCAGTGTTCACGATGAATATCGCACTCGAGTTCGACCCAAAAATTGGATTGTTTAGTCGTGAGGTAGCTAAGAGTGAACAAACAGGGAAGAAAAAACGTCCAGAATTAGTCAAAATAACGGTTTCTAAGTTCAGGGCGTGGACGAGATTCATAGGCCCTGCTGATTTCGGCAAGCGCGCGCTAATCGCGAAATCTGAGCGAATTGATAATGCTAACTGCGGCAGAGTTGCTTGGCAATTTGCCATCGAAACGTGTGCGGCGCCACAAGCTCGTCCGATTGGGGGGGGGGGCGGACCGGGATAGGTAGGCGCATCGGGAGAGCTTTCAAAGCCGTCTGTATTTATTTCTGGCCAGTTTTCGTTGCTTTCTTTTACCCTATCCTCTACAGCACCTACCAACTTAGTGTTTCACACAGAGACCTCGAGAACAAGATCTTTAAAGGCAGTGTTCACGATGAAAAAAATTGTCCGTGTCCTGGATAAAACCGAAGCTTTAGGTCCTTCTGAGAAGAGCAAGAACGGAAGTATTTTTCAAGATTTTTCGGTACAGGAAACAGAAGCAAAGCCGTTTACTTAAGAATTTTGAAGCGCGAAACCATTCCCCCGACGTCAGGTTCGATGCGATGTACGCAGTCTCCCGAAATACACAAACAGGCAACAGGGCTTGCCTCATCGCGGTTCCGTAATGTGAAACCCCGAATACATCAATGTACTGACGCGATACGCTCTCATGTTGAAACTGATAGAATTTCGGCATCGTTCCGTGATAGTCCCAGGCTCGATTCCTCACGGTTCCGCGATAGAGCATCACAGGAGCATCTATGAACGAATGCGTTACGCTCTCGGTTTGAGGATTTTTTCAGAGATTCTCTAAACAGTTTTTCTCCAGTATATGAGTGTTCTGTGGGGACTTTTCCCTTTTAACTATACTTAGGCAAAATGGTCAAAATTTTCGAATTTCGAATATTATTTGAAAACGAAAATTTTCGAATTTCGAATACATTCGAAAATCCCAGTTTTCGAATTTCGGATATATTAGAAAATCCAAATTTTCGAATTACCGAATATTTTTTTTCCGAATTTTAGAATAAATTCCAATTTTTGACAGATTCTCGGGGTTTCCATATAACATTCGACTTGTCATACAGAACGACTGAACAAATAAGGAAGTGGATCAGCAAGCACCCGCCAAGAAAAGAAAAGCTAACAGAAAAAAAATATTTTTGTTCGCCTTCAGCCACTATTGTTAAAACAAACACCTAGTGCATTGCACAAAATCAAAAGTACGACAAGTAGTCGAGATCGTTGCATCTACGCGTTTTCATAAGTTCATTTTTTACCTTGCACACTTTTCTGCTTGTTTACATTTTGAAGCACTTTATCATTACAGTCACATATCATATTTCAATCACCATTATGGAATTTTTATTTTCTACAAATCATTGTTGTAATCAATTTACAAATTTGGATTTTTCTTCAATGTTTTCCCTTTACACTGCCTGCTCATATCTTGCGCCCCTTTGCAATTACAGCAGCTGATAAAAAAAAACAATCTTTCAACTTCCTTTATGAAATCTCGAGTGGGTTAACACTTAATCCGCTATTTGAACAATCAATATTCGGGCCTTGGTTGAGCGCCAGGACTCTTCCGCACGAGCTTTGCTGGCGTCATCAACAATGGAGGTGCGAGCGCAGATAATTAGGTGTGAACGAAGGTGTGAACCACGCTAATGACGGGCTCCCTAATTAGACTCGTACAGATGTATACGAATCCGTACTCTCCTCAGAAGACCACTTCTCGATGGATGTGGTTGAGCCACGAATTCTTGTCCGCTCAATTTATTCGAAATGACGAATAATTCGAATAAATCCACACACAAGTATTCGAATTTCGAATATTATTCGAGAGCCTGTTTTTGAAATATTCGAATTTCGAATATTATTCGAGAGCCTGTTTTTGAAATATTCGAATTTCGAACATTATTCGAGAGTCTGTTTTTTGAAATATTCTAATTTCGAATAATATTCGAGAGGCGGTTTTCGAAATAATCGAATTTCGAATATTATTCGAAAACGAAAATTTTCGAATTTCGAATTTGGAATGATTCGAAATTCGAAAAATCATTCGAACAATTTTCGAATAATATAATTCGGTCCGAAGTATACTTTTAACCTACCTCCTCAGAAACGGCGAAAACTATAATACGGTTTTTATCGTGAACACTGCTTTTAACTATAACAGGCTGAAGTTACACGTAAGTAGAGCCAAGCTCAAGGCGTTTTGATGTTTCGGCTATATCACCTTGGTTGAAACCCTACTTGCGCCAAGCTAAGTTCGACGAAGGTGATAAAGTTGAAACGTCTCCCCAATAAACCTAACACTAACGTCTTGAACTGGGCTCTACTAACATCTAGATTATACTTACAACCATTGCAAGATTCACACAAACTCGTTCATGGAATATAGCGGTTTTTCGTTTCGAAGCAGATTCATATCGTGGTCTGCTAGGTCCTTTCGTCAATTTTCCTTTGCGGGAGGTTGCGTAATTATAAGGCCGATAATGTGAACATAGAACACATTTTTCTGACATTTCCTGACGGCAATGTCTGGCACATTACCTCAGAACCAACTAGGCGGAAACTCAACAATATTATCCCATATAGTGTTAAGGAAGGAAAAGCTTTGTAAATATATTTTACACATAGTTAGAATTTAGCTTCCTGGCAAAAGTAACGATTTGGCAACGTCCTCTACAAGTCAAAAAAAAAGTTTCAAAAATATCTTGAAACATCATAAAAAATCACTAGGCGTCAAATAGCCTGGAGTAATAAATAGTTAGGAAATGAAGTGAAAAAACCAAAACTGCGATTTGGTGGTCGATCATTTGAAAAGATTCTCCGTTAAACTTATCAAAGCGAAATCAAGCACGATATGAATTGGAGCGTCGCTTTCACCAAGCCTGATCTATGCTAATTCCCTTATTACAACTTTTGAAAACCGCTTAATGTTTCCGTTGCGCGCTATATTTGGTTTTGATAAGTTTAACGGAGAAGCTTGTCAAATGATCGACCACTAAATCGCATTTTTTGGCCATTTCACTTCATTTCCTAACTTTTTTATTACTCCAGATTATTTTACGCCAAATCATTGTTAAGACATTTCGTGATATTTTTGGAACTTTTTTTTTTACTTCTAAATGACATTGCCAAATCGCTACTCTTGCCAGGAAGCCAAAATTCCAGAAATTTCATACATTTTCCACGAAGGTTCCCTTTCTGACTTCAATTTTGCTCCACTACTTCCATTTTGGAGTGATGAAACATCTAACAGACGATATTGTCGTATGAGTACAATTTTTGAAACTTATGACCCACAACCATAAAAATACCACTCATTGCCGCATTTTGTGCAACATGTGGAAAATTGATATTTTTGATCATTAATATTCGATTTTGTATGATGAGAAGAACCTTCCAAACAAGTGACTTAGAATCATCAACAATCAACAATCGTTGCGGCATGTTGTGCAACAGGCGAAAAAAATCTATTTTATTGATTGGTATTAATCGATAATGTTTCATGAGTAAAATCCCAAATCAAGAGACCCTTACCCATCAATAATTACCACTCCTCGCCGCATTTTGTGCAAAAACCGCGAAAATCGATAATATTGATTATGGATCGATGACGGGTCATGAGTACGAATTCTGACAAGTTCAGTTCTTACCTCCGACGAACTGTGTTATCTGGCTGCAGATCCACCCACACACCCTGGTCTCCACAGCCGTAGCATGCCCAAGCAGTTTTCGTGCTCCACTGCTAATTTAGGGGTGGTGGACTTTAGGACAAAATCATTATAGCATACCTCATTAACTATGGTTCGCACCTACTCATAGTTTGCCAATGGGGAGCAAAAACTCCCCTAATTGCATATCTCTCGCAGACGTCGCGCTACGACCAGCTCGCCGCTGTGCGACGAAAGGACGTGCCTTCGCATCAGAGATGGAGGGAGAGTCGCCAAGCGGAGCTGACCCATGCTAATCGCTTCGCCATAGGGAAAGACAGAGGCTTGATCCTGTCGTCAATTAGGTTGTATAAGAGTATTGCGAAGAACGACTTAGTACTTATCATTTGAAAGAGCACAGAATGCCATATGAGTGGAATAAGCTGGTTGAAAACATTTCACTGATCAAGGTGTGAAATAAATATATGAAATACAACGAGGAAATACGAGTTTGATAAAGTTGATAGAATTCATACATAACCTAAGTGACTGGATGAAAAAGGTGAAAATATAACGAAGAAATGAAATAAAAAGATATGGAAGGCAGTACGAGTTTATAATTTTCCAACGGCACAAAATTCTCACAAAAGTGTAGAAGTTTTTCTTTCCTGAGTTGTGGATCGTCTTCAAGGCTTGTACGATCACGTTTAAATTCAGCAACCCATCTTTCTACTGTTCTAATTGTAGGTGAACAATCATTATTCACTTTCAACATTCGTTCGTGAATTTCTTTCGGTGCTTCACCTTCCAAAAATTAGAATTTTATCACTGCACGATATTCAATTTTTTCCCATCGCTGTGACAGGGCGACACTAAATGGCTTGTAAACAAAGAATGAATTGACCGATTAAAATTAAACTTCACATACGTTCATATGAAGAATGTACCAACAGAGCAAACATTTTTTGGCTAGTAGCAACGCTCTCTTATCGAACGACAAAACTTATTGAACAACCTGGTAATAGTCCGAAAGCAGTAAGTAACATAGTAAAAAGATAATGTCCAATAGGGCAAAACATTTCATTCTTATCTTTGAATGAGTACTTTTCTCCATTATTAAGAAAAGAGATTCTATGGAAATCATGACTTCCGATTACGATCGGAATGATATATTATCATTTCACATGTAACGATTTGTTTCTGAATGCATTTCGTAACTTTCCATGCAGGATTTTTTTCATGTTTTGGGAAGCAAATTGGTCGGAAACTTATCCTCGGTAGGTAAAGCGAGAGCATAAGTGCTATTACTTGTTTTACATAAGTTATGTAACAGACGAATTTTTTTGAAAATTTCGAAATTTTTTTACCATGTAATAACGCATGTCATAGTAAAAAGAATTATATTGTTGTTATACTCGTGTAATAATTATGCAATGGCTCTGAATCTGTAAATAATCACCATGTAATGACTCAGAATGTGTAATATGTTATTATTGTAATAAATCATTTCTACCACTCCTGTATCGTGAGGGACGTGGTGCAACCTTCATGGTGGAGGACGCCTGTAAAACATGTCCGAGCCCCAGCCCTCCCCGCCGCGTCCAGATCTTGGCTGTCCAATGTCTCTCGCAGAGACTCAGGAGGAAGATTGTTGTTGGTAACTTTGACGAGGCACGAGATGGCGTATAATTACCCCATCCTATTATGATTTTGTCCTAAAGTCCCCCTCCCCTAACTTAGTATGTAAACCCACGATTTTGAGGTGCTCTTCAAAGTAAGGTTATCGAGTTCAAATCGAAATAGGAGCGACCTGCATCCATTTCCAGCCTCCTGTCCAAAAATGAGCTCCTTAGCTCAATTTTTGTGTACCAATAAGATCGTGTATGCCGTCTAAAAAAGAAAAAGGAGATTAGTAACAGAAACGAGCGGGTTTTCACTTCTTTCTTGAAAACCAGTCGACCATCCCAATCCATTTTTGGGTCGTAGTATAAGCTTTCTGCGCTCTTTTTTTAATGCAGTTTAGAACTGATTTCTACGTTCACTCTGAACTAAGGTTTCGAAAAGAGGGTTGCGCGCGTGGTCGCTTAAAAACCAAATCTGGTGCGCGCTTGGCACGCACCACAATAGAGTGTTTCACAGGACAGAAAGAGGACCATGTGGCGCAGCCATGGATCCTAATGAGACTTTGCATTCACTATTGAAGGTTGGCGCAAACTCGGTACACCTATGTTATGGCATATAGTGCAGAGTTTGCGCCAACCTCCCAATGGGGAACGCAAAGTCTCATTAGGATCCATATCGATGTTAAGTCAGCGGATAGCCGCGTTGTCCTGGATTGTCTACCACCTCTTTGACCAATGTGAACCTCGCAAACAGAAGGAGCTTGAAAATTACTCTGAGCCTTTTTCTCACTATCCGTTGAAAGCCGACGGTAAAAACTAGCAGAATTAGGTAGTAGAGAAATTAGACTAAAAACGCCTATTGGTAACAACCAAGTTTAGCCTGCAGGAAATGCTCCATTATCGTTCGAAATTCATGAATATAAAGAGATTGTGTGGAAAGCGAGATGCTATTAACCTCAAAGAAAACCGCGCGAGGTCGGTCCTACAACGAATAATTGGCGAACACACGCGCTGCGCCGCTCACGTCGGAATCAGTCTCCGCTTCCGAGACGGCCGAATGCGGAGACCTATTATTTCCTTCGTCGTTCTCTAAGCCAGTGACTTTTCTTGGGCCTCTGGACTTCAAAACTATACTATTATAATGTTTTCTGGTACTTCTGCTCGGAGGAGTGAGTGCCTCTTACAGTTGACCGCAATGTTAATAGGACATGGTGCGGTTGCGGACTCGCGTAAAACTACGGTAGAATCTGGCACTTTGCCAGATTTCGTCATCGATCAGCGCCACAGCTGATATTCTCGTGAGCAGAGAGACGACGCTTGGCGCCGATCGATGACGAAATCTGGCAAAGTGCCAGATTGTACCGTAATTTAGTGCGAGTCCGCAACCGCACCATGTCCTATTAACATTGCGGTCAACTGTACAAGGGAACCACAGTAAGTCATAGTGACAATTCCAAATGAAATGTACTTTTCTAGAACCATTTTTGGACGAAAAGTCCGAATATGCCCATCGCAGCTGCCTAGGCGCACTCTGATAAAAGTTATAGGCATTTTTTCTCTGATTTTCGTACCTATTGTACCCTCCAAAAAGTGAATTATTTTTCCGAATGCCGGAAACGGACCACATAATCGTGTTCAGCGCCCAAAACTACCCCACTAAGCAAGATTTTGGTGAAGAAACATTTTCCAAACTTTGCGCAGACTAATAGGGTTTTGGACTTGTACGGATTTTTGGTTGGGCGTTTATTTATAGATTAGAGGGCGATTTTTGGTTGGGCGTTTATTTATAGATTAGAGGGCTCTCGAAGCGTTTTAGAAAAATATCCCAGATTTGACTAAAAATTCGCTTTGGGGGGTTATTTGGGATGCTGATCACGAATCTGAGGTTCATTTATCGATTTTTTGAAGTTTTCGACTGTATTGGTTCACAGATTCCCAGCGGGGGAGAATTTGATAGCAAATCGCGACTTTTGACGATTTTCGGAGAGCTACTATAGATTGAGCTCAAATTATTTCTCTGGGGGTTATTTTTAGTGCTGAACACGAATCTGATGTCGGTTTATCGATTTTTGACAGCTTACGGTAGATTATGGTGGGTATACGGTAGTTTGGCCAAAGTCTCAGATTTGTCTCAAAGTTTCTATGTGGGGGTTATTTGGGGTGCTGAATACGAATTCGATGTTCATTTGTCGATTATCGCAATATTGAGGAAGGTTTCGCCTCCTAAACGGCATGTTACCTACCGTAACCTACAGTGAACCTCAAAATTCCACAAGCAAACCCCAGATTCGTGTTCAGCACCCCATATTACCCCTACCCTCTATAAATGTCGAAATTCACATCACTCGAGGCGGGAGCGGCGCGCGCCGCCTCGGCCTCCGTCTGCCCTACGCTCTCTCACTGTCTCTACCCTCCGCTCCCCACCAGCACGCGTAGGAACCATGTGAATTTTGCCGTTTTATAGCCTTTACATACATGTTTTTAGCACAATCCGGCGAAAAATTTGAAAACACCCTAAAATTTCCATAGGGGGTATTCTTACCTTGCCGCGAAGCTTTGAAAAACGCTCATCGCTTTTTCAGAGTGGCTCAAGGCAGCTGCGATGGGCATATTCGGACTTCTAGAAAAGTACATTTCATTTGGAATGGTCACTATGACTTATTGTGGTTCCCTTGTTAGGGGCTATTCATACTTCCAACCTCTCGCTCTTCCAGAGCGGCCCGCGCGGAAAAGTGGTAAGTATGATTGAAAACACGACCTCCCTCGCCTCCCGTATCTCCCGCGCCTCCTGCCCCGCCACAGCAGTGCCTCTGGAGCATTCATACTCCCCTCCAGGGCTGAGCACGCGTCCCGGTTAACCTTAGGGGGTGCATATTAGACGTTGCAGAGAGGGCAAAGGGGGGTGCCTAAACAGAACACAAAAAAGAGAACGAAGTGCCTGTTCTGTTGAATTTCAGGAAAAGAATAATACAAACTATTCTTCTGATTTGCCATATCTTCTTCTCCGCTTTTTGAGTCCAACACTTAAAGAATTCAAATTATTGATAAAGAGGCAGGTTGTGTTCGCAATAATTCATAGTTGCTGTCGAAGTTTGTTTTGATGAAGGAATAAACACTACTCTGTTATATTGTAGCAAGTAGGGATTGATGTGGTGTCATGTTTCTTTGATGCAACGTTGATTGATTGCGCGGGTGGCTACCGATTCGAGGCAATAATAAAAGACAGCGCCCAGGAAAGTTGTCGTTCAAGTTAAAAAAATATTCTATAAAATTCTAAGTGATCACAGGGCCTAGGCATAACCAAACCTCTCCAGCCGCTTCGCGGCTGGAGCGATTAGCTGACTGATGTATAGCCTATGTCGCTCATTTTGAGCTGGTCGAAGCAAGGCTTATAGGGCTTATCATGTCAAAGTCTCCTTACAACTGTTATATTTTGCCATGACCGACCGCTCCGCTCCATACTCCGCCCGGACTCATCCGAGCAGGCTAGACTTTATTTCAACAATTTAAAAGCACAGATAGCACAGTCAGTATCACAACTAGTTAATAGATTGTATTTCATGGGAATTGTGGTGCGCGCGAAGCGCGCACCTGATTTGGAAAAGGATTGCTTTTGCGCACACCCCTCGTTACAGAATCTCGGTTTGGAAGATAGTTCCAAACTTGGCATTTTCACAAAATGTAGAGCAGTAAAGGTTCTCAACACTGCCCAAGTTTCAGGAAAATCTGCTTTGTGGTTCTCGAGATATTGAAAAATCAGTGAATTTTTAAATGTGTGTGTGTGTGTGTGTGTGTGTGTGTGTGTGTGTGTGTGTGTGTGTGTGTGTGTGTGTGTGTGTGAGTGTGTGTATGTGTGTGTGTGTGTGTGTGTGTGTGTGTGTGTGTGTGTGTGTGTGTGAGTGTGTGTGTGTGTGTGTGTGTGTGCGTGCGTGGAGTGTGTGTGTGTGTGTGTGTGTGTGTGTGTGTGTGTGTGTGTGTGTGTGTGTGTGTGTGTGTGTGTGTGTGTGTGTGTGTGTGTGTGTGTGTGTGTGTGTGTGTGTGTGTGTGTGTGTGTGTGTGTGTGTGTGTGTGTGTGTGTGTGTGTGTGAGTCCAGTGAAACTTTGAATGATAAGAAACATGGTTGGCCAGTTGAGAGAAATGGAGTGGTATTGTGATAAGAGTGAATTGATTGCAAGCGTTAGAGTAGGTCTCCTTTACGTCCATCAGGAACCGTGAGCACACCGTTTATTGTGCGGGGTCCGATTGGAAGTGCGCCAAGCGCCAGGAAACGTGCGCGGGACCCGAATGAAAATGCGCAAAGCGCAGGGGGGAGAGTGCGAGACCCAACCAAGAGTGCGCCAAGCGCCCGGGAACGTGTGCGGGACTTGACTGGAAGTGCACCAAGCGCCGGGGAACATGCGGTGCCCAACTGGAAGTGTGCCAAACCCCACAGAACGTGTGTGGGACCTGACTGGAAGTGCGCCAAGCGCCTGGGAACGTGTGCGGGACTTGACTGAAAAGGCACTAGGCGCCCGTAAAAGTGTGCGGGACCCAACTGTGAGTGCGCCAAGCGCCGGGGAACGTGTGCGGAACCCCAACGGAAATGTGCCAAGCGCCACAGAACGTGTTTGGGACCTGACTGGTAGTGCGCCAAGCGCCAGGGAACGTGTGCGGAACCCAACTGAAATTGCGCCAAGGGCCGGGAAAAGTGGGCGGTGCCCAACTGGAAGTGTGCCAAACCTCACAGAACATGTGTGGGACCTGACTGGAAGTGTGCCAAGCGCCGGGGAACGTGTTCGCTACCCGACTGAAAGTGTGCCAAGCGACGGGAAACGTGTGCGGGACCCCATTTAAAAAGCACCGAGCGCCGGAGAAAATGTGCGGGACCCAACTAGGAGCGCGCCAAGGAACGGGGAAAATGGGCGGGATCTAACTGGGAGCCCGCCAAGCGCCGGAGAACGTGTGCGGGACCCAACTGGAAGTGCTCCGTGCGCCGGGGAACGTATTCGTGACCCAACTGGGAGTGCGCCAAGCGCCGGGAAACGTGTGCGACACCCAACTTCGGGTGCGCCAAACGCCGAGGAAAGCGTGAGGGACCCAACTGGGAGTGCGCCAAGCGCCGGGTAAAGTGTGTGGGACTCGACTAAAATTGCGCCAGCACCGGGGAAAGAGGGTGGGACCCAACTGGGAGTACGCCAAGCGTTACGGATCGTGTGTTTGACCCAAGTGGAAGGACCGGCAAAGGAGTGAGAATCGAAAACGCGGTTGCGATTCATCCGTTCATCTAGAGACGATAATAAATTGCCACCGTCCCAAAATTTTCACGGCAAACAAAATTGATGATAACCAGTTGATAAAGGGTAGGGTATATAAAAATTGAGAGCGGTGTGTTTTCATTCACACACCATCATTCTCAGGAGGTGAGCGGCCGAAGCTGAACACACTAGGGATTAGGGAAACAGCCTCACCGGTGATAGAGATAATACGATATTGGGGCCTACTCATGGGAAACTGTGGTAAGAAAAACTACTTCACTCCCGTGAGAATTTTGTGCCGGTGGCAAATTATAATCCTGTTTCATCTAGTCGTCATTGGGTTTGGAAACCAAGAAAACGGGTGTGAACTGTGGTGGCGCTAGAAGGGGTGGGCAAGTGTTAGGCATGAGGGGTCTACTACACAACTGCATGGACATATGAAAGTCATATCTGAGGGCGTAATGTGCCTTTAAAAGGAAACCTTCGCTAAAATAAAGTGAAATTATCTAACTGTTTTGCTTTGCTACGGATTAGTATGATTTGGAAATGTGACATTTGTGAGAAACTCGTTAAAAGACGTGAAATGTCTTATGCTACTGATTTGGCGTGGGAATAAACTCGAAAGAAGCGCTAAAAACTCAGTGAAATGATTCATCGTTGATTTGGCTGTGCACTTGTTTACTAAACAACAAAAATTGAGTGTGACATTGGAAAACCAAATCACGCGCTTCTCTTTTGTAATCAACCTAAAGCTTGCAGTTTAGGTTAACAAGTCCCAGGTCCTTGCAAAATTATGTTGTGTCTCCCACCTCAATCATTCAGAAATATTGATTTTCAAGCATTACTAAATTATTTGACGCGTTCGCTTCCGATTGAATATCAATTAATGAAAAAGGAAATAACGTCACGTAGTGTGTTTATGCGAATGTCGTCAACTAAGAGAACTGCTGTCACACGAATACATAAATGCTTAGTAAGAAGCGCGTGATTTGGTTTTCCAATGTCACACTCAATTTTTGTTGTTTAGTAAACAAGTGCACAGCCAAATCAACGATGAATCATTTCACTGAGTTTTTAGCGCTTCTTTCGAGTTTATTCCCACGCCAAATCAGTAGCATAAGACATTTCACGTCTTTTAACGAGTTTCTCACAAATGTCACATTTCCAAATCATGCTAATCCGTAGCAAAGCAAAACAGTTAGATAATGTGACTTATGAAGAGTGCCAACTGTAAAAATTGAAGATTGCAAGTTCCTATGAAAGCAGCGAATGACCGTGTCGTCCTCATTGAGAAGTACCCTGCACATAAAAACCCGACTTTTATCCACCTTGAATGCTGTAATCTCTCATAGACTAGGCTGGCCGTGCGGTATGGTGTTTGTCCGCAGCTACACGGCGCGCACTGGAGGGGACGCGCACACAATATTAATTTAAAAAAAAATATTTTATTACAGAACGGGGCGGAGAAAATGATTGAAACTGAAGTAAATGGAAGGAGACAGAAACAGGATTCTTTCAATGTATCCATTATAGAAATTTAATGTAAAAAAACTAAGTTGGAGCGAAGTGAATTTTTTGGACTTGATAAGGTTCATTCAAATGATCCTAGTTGATTAAAAACACGCATAAACATGAGAACTAAGAGGATTGCGAGAAAGAGGAGAATCTGGCAAACATTTCAATAGCAATAGGTTTAATATTCAATGGGACTTAAGGACCTCAAAACTCGTCCCGATTTTGTCCCGGTTTTCGGGGTAAAACCGGGACGAGATTTAAGGTCCTTAAATCACATTAAAAATCGATCCTATCGAGACTAAAATGTTCACCAGATTCTCATCTTTCTCATAATCTCCTTCGCTTCCTTGTTTAATGCGACATTTGATCAACTAGGTTCGTTTGAATGAACCTTGTCACGGCTAAATATTTACACCCGCTCTAACTTTGTTTATTTACATTAAATTTCTAAAATGGGTACATCCAGAATAGACTACCTTTACTATCTTCCATTTCCTTCAGTTTCAATCCTTTTCTCCTCCCCTTTCTGTAATAAAATACATTTTTATTAATATTGTGTGCGCGTCCACTCCCGTGTGCGCTCTGTAGCTGCGTACAAACACCGTATCGCACGGCAAGCCGATTCTCTAAGATATTGCGGCATTCTAGGAGGGTAAAACTCTTGTTTTCCACTCCCTACGCATCACATGAATCCTAACATTGTTTCACAACACAAAAAATAGTTCTGATTTCCACATCACAACAACCAAACACATTAACTAATCTTTCCTAGGTTTATGAAAACATTCGACAGGAAACATTAATTATCGCAATAGTAGTAGTTTTGTTGTTTGTAATTGTTCAGTTGTCTTGTAATGAAAATTGTTTTATCTTTCGTCGTAACTTACCGTCTTACTAACAAATTCTCATCATGGGATTGTTTTGAAGTTTAAAAATTACACTACCTTTTTTGTTGACATTTTCGGAATTTTCTATATTCAGTGCTTTTTTCAAATTCTTGTTTATCAGAATCAGGAAGTCAAAATCATGGCTGTTTTGCTCAACTTTACCGAAAACAGCCGATTTCGATTTCCCATAGGGGAGTGCCTAAAAATTACCGAGCTAAGGGGGGTGCATATTCAGAATCGGTATGCCGGGACGTGTGCCCAGCTCTGCTCCCCTCTCGCACCGCCGAGGTATTTGTTGGCAGCATTGCATGTTGCACTAAATTACATGATATAAGTGCAGCGCGGCCTCAGTGAAAGCGCGCAATACGCCATAGAAAGTGTGCGGGACCTCAGTGGAAGTGCGCCGGACGCCGGGAAAAGTTTTTGGGACCCAAGTGGGGGTGTGGGGGACGCCGCATAAAGTAGGTGACACCAAGGTGGGAGTGCGCACTACGCCGTAGAAAGGGTACGGTAGACCAGTGGAAGTGCGCAGGACGTCGTAGAAAGTATACGGAAATAAAATGGGAGTGCGCGTGCGCAGATGTTCGGGAAAGCTGCAATTAGGTTGGAATGTTCAATTCAAAGGCCAAAACGCACACCTTTTCTTATCTCTATCAAAGTAAATGTATGATAAATACTAGTTTTTCCCTTTCGCATGCCGTAGTTTATGCGAGTGAACTGTAACGTCTGCAATTTTGCGCGACATACTCAAGGTTGTGACAAAAGATTGCGGACTAGTCGCTTCGACCAGACGAATCGCTTCCATCATGGAAGCGACGCGGTTAGTCGAAGCGACCTAACAAAATCAAGCAGGTCGCTTCGACCAGCTATGAAATACCCCAGTCGCTCGGCGATGGCGACTGAAACTGCAAACTGTTCCAAACGGTTGCGATTCAGTGCAAGATATGTTGGCGCGATGGGTTTTGTAACTGTTGGCAGCGCCGCGACTGGTCGAAGCGGTCTGCTATGAATGAGCCTTAACCTATCCATCTTATCTATCTTGATTTATCTATTAGGTTGATGCAAAAGTTTTCCGGACTTTTCACGACTTCGAATAAAGAACATTTATCTCAAAAACAAACAAGGCTCACCCAACAAAATAATTTCCATCACATTCATGGATCCTTCGCCACCGATCGGGCAGATCATGAATTCCCGATGCGTAGAACTTTGGCTGTTTCGTGTCGAAGTATTCTTCTAAGGCCATTTTGACTTTGTCATCTTTAGAGAACTATTTTCCATCCAGGAAGTGCTGCATCGAATGGTACAGAGGGTAGTCGGAAGGGGCAAGATCTGGGCTATATGGAGGGTGAGAAAGAATTCCCCAGCCCAGGTCCACCAGTTTCTGTTGAACACTGTTCGCCTTCTTCACGACAATTCTTGGCCACACGCATCCCGGATACCTTGCGAATACCATCTGTTCCGCTCGATGCAGCACTTCCTTAATGGAAAACAGTTCACTAACGATGACGAAGTCAAAATGGCCTTAGAAGAGTACTTCGACACGAAACAGCCAGAGTTCTACGCGTAGGGAAGCCTTGATGTGCCCAATCGGTGACGGAGGATCCTTGAATGTGATGGAAATTATTTTGGTGAGTGAGCCTTGTTTGTTTTCTTTTTAAATTTTTTTCATTCAAAGTCGTGAAAAGTCCGGGAATGTTCGCATCAACCTAATAATTTGGCAACGAGTCGTCCGACGTTGACCGGCAAACTATGAAAGGGGCTTAAGAGATTTTTCCGGCATGTCTCTGAGGGTACATGCATCGGTGGTTTGGGAGCTTGGTCGGGTACTTCATGTTTTGCATCGTTTTCAGGACTCTAAAGACGACGGTGACGTCGAAACATCATGCTGATGTATAAAGTTCCATTCGAAAGGCAGATGTATAAGGAAACACTTTCATCCAAATGCCGAGCTTCCCAGAATATAGAAGCTGGGAATCTACTATTATACGTAATAATACAGTTGGCTCACGAGGAGCATCCCCGATCCTCAATTATGTACGATCGTGTTGTACTCCATAGGTGACTTCCTTCGTGATGTTCATTCTTCTTCCCAGCTTCCCGTCTCCCTTTAGTATCCCGCCACATTCCTTTTTAAAATGAAATGGTCTAAATTATTTATTATAAAAATAGAAAGAACAAAATAAAAACTATTCCGGCGTTCAGGAGAGAGCTGAACAGCTTAGTGCCATTTCTAGTGTTTTTAGTGTTGCTGTTCTTTTTTATGGTTTCTTCGTTTTTTATTCATTCTTCAAGTGTCAAACGTGCTTAATCATTTGTTTTATCTTTGTCGATAGCGCACCTAGAGGGCAATATAAATATAAATTAGAATATAGATCATCGGAGTATTGTTGTGTATGCAAGAGGGATCATATTCTTCGGAATCTCCCTATGATACAGATGAGATGCGAATTGATTATTACAGGAAGTCCATTTTAGTGGAATCAGGTTCCCCATACTTGCTGCGGTATCATCGCGGCCATATCTATTCTGCATTATACGGCTTGCTGGGGTTAATAATTCATATCGTATAAACTGGGTGGGGAAATTGTGGTGCGCGCGAAGCGCGCACCAGATTTGGCTTTAACTCGCCCACGCGCAACTCTGCGATTACGAAATCGGCGTCCGGAGTGAATGTGGAAATGCGGTTTTGTCTTCATTGGAAAGAGCGTGAAAAATTGGGGTATACACCCAAAGATGGTTTAAAATGGTTCCTTGGCGCTCGAGAAAAATGGCGAAAACCACGTGATTTTGGTCGAAAAACTGTTAATCTCCTTTTTTTTCAGACGGCGTTCACGATCTTGTTGCAGTACTTAAAATTGAGCTAGGAAGCTATTTTTTCGGCAGGAGGCTAGAATTGGATGCAGCTAGCTCCTATTCAATTTTGGAGTTGAAAACTCAATTTTAGCGGAACCTCAATATTGTGGGTCAAGACGGGTAAAAACATGTAAACATGTTATTGTTAACCATCCGACGTTCCCTGAACTTCGAAAATGAACTAGTGAAAATCAACACAGCTAATGATAGGCTTCCGGCCAAGATTGATGGTTGGTGTAAATAGGATTTGAGGAGTGCGCAGGACGCCGCAGAAAGAGACGATTATAATTCGCCTCCGGCACAAAATTCTCACTCAGGAATTATCCTGTTGAAGTTGCGCTCTGGCCTATTGAGGCAAGTTAAAACCTGTCTCACGTGTACTAAGTCAAGACGCGTATGAAGATAGACATGTTAAGACAAAGGTATTAACAATGTTGCTGGTATAAAAGGCTCCTCATCTCACCGTGTGCCTCAGTCGGCTCTTCGGAGCCGGACCTGGAAGGTGGCCTTAGTCACTTCCCAGAAGATCCACGGGATTCCGGAGGATAATTTTTGTCGCCGAGGGGATATCCCCACGGCTCGGGGGGGGGGAGGTGGTACCCAAGTATGGGCCCATCTCCCCACGGTTTGCAGTGTGGTGGACTCCACTGCGAGCAGTGGTGGTGGGGTCACCCCCACCTCCTCTGAGAGTTTTGACCGAGAAACAGCCGCGAAATGCCTGCTTGCCGCGTAATAGCCGCTAAATAATGCTCGCCGCAAAATAGCCGCCAAATGAATCTCGCCGCGAAATAGCCGAGAAATAATGCTCTCCAGGCAGATATACGGAGCATTCCAGAGGCATAATTCAGATGTCAGCACCTCCGTCGGTTCAATTACTCAAGTTTGAGGTTCGTGGATCTCGTTAAACCTCTGGAACCCCGCCCAACCGCTGGCGGCCCCACACGGTGGCTCGTCGATCCGGCGACGGTTGCGTCTTGGTTAATTTTGATTATTTCTGAATATTCCTGGTTAATTTTGAATATTTCTGAATATAATATGTTATATCTTGGCTATTTCTCGGCTACTTCTGGTCCGTTCAATGAGAAGCCGAGAAATAGCCGCGGAATAGCCTGGAAATGGCCCACCAGGAGCCGCTGCGGAGTCTGGTGGCCTATTTCCCAGCTATTTCGCGGCCAAAACTCTCAGAGTCCCGTTAGGATCACAACAGGGATGATTCTTGTGGAATGGTCTCTTGGCGCTCGAGAAAAATAGCGAAAACCACGTGATTTGGTCGAAAAACTGTTCATCTCTTTTTTTTTCAGACGGCATTCACGATCTTGTTGCAACACTTAAAATTTAGCTAGGAAGTAAATTTTTTGGCAGGAGGCGGGAAGTGGATGCAGCTAGCTCCAATACAATTTTGGAGCTGAAAGCTCAATTTTAGCGGAACCTCAAAATTGAGGGCCAAGACGGGTAAAAACATGTAAACATGTTATTGTTAATCATCCGACGCTCACTGAACTTTGAAAATGAACTAATGAAAATCAACACAGCCAATGATAGTCTTCCGCCCAGGATTGTTTCCTCTTTGAGACGGTTGGTGTGAATAGGATTTGAGGAGTGCGCAGGGCGCAGCAGAAAGTGTGCGGGCCCCTTGTGGGAATTCTCAGGACGCCGCAAAAAGTGTGCGGGCCCCAGTGGGAGTGCACAGGACGCCAAAGAAAGTGTGCGGGACCTCAGTAGGAAAGAATGGGTCCTTTTTTATGTCTGCGGGTCACAATTTTTAGGAGTTATAGTCGTCCGACCACACCGATCGGTAATGATTTAATTATTTACCGTAGGGAAAAGCTTTCATAAACGGTTTTTCCTCTCCAGAGTGGGAATCGCTAAGCAAAAATCAGGTCAGAAAGGGACCTTTGGTAAAAATATATGAAATTTCCAAAAGTTTAGCTTCCTGGCAAAAGTAATGATTTGGCATTGTTATAACTACAAGAAATATAGAAGTTGACAGAATAAAATAAAAAAAACGTTTTGAAATATCTTTGAAAATGATTTGGCACAAAATAACCAGAACTAATGAAAAACTGGGAAATTTAGTGAAATAACCAAAACCGGATTTGGCGGTCATTCATAGGGCAACTTTTGATAAGTAGTGACTGACGTGGGATTAGATTTTACAAGCTTCTCCGTTAAACTTATCAAAGCGAAATCAAGCGCGCAACGGAAACCGTAAAACGTTTCATTGAAGATGTAATACGGAGATTAGGGTGGGTCAAGCTATGTGAACGTAATGCTCAAGTCCGATGCGCGCTTGATTTCGCTTTGATAGGTTAAACGGAGAAGCTTGTAAAATTTAATCCCACGTCAGTCACTACTTATCAAAAGTTGGCCTATGAATGACCGCCAAATCCGGTTTTGGTTATTTCACTACATTTCCCAGTTTTTCATTAGTTCTGGTTATTTTGTGTCAAATCATTTTCAAAGATATTTCAAGACGTTTATTTTTTATTTTATTCTGTCAACTTCTATATTTCTTGTAGTTATAACAATGCCAAATCATTACTTTTGCCAGGAAGCTTAACTTTTGGAAATCATTCTCTATGTAGCTTCCCGTGGGTCAGTCGTCGTTTTGAGGCCTTATTGGTTAGCTTTGATCAGGATCTGCGGGGAAATAACCACTGATTGGCCACAGGTGCTCGTGCAAGTGCTCAAAAACCAAAAAGTGTAAGACTCACTCTAGTACATGGACTAGGAAAAAACTAACCGCTGCCGTTCTGACAGGCAAGTGGCCCACCGGAATCGCCTTGGCAGGAGTCGACGCCACCCTGAAAATTCTGTGGAATTGCTCAGTCGCACGGATTGTACAAGAATGCGTACGCTGTTGGAAGCGTCAAAACAAGCCAAAGGACCGTATTTGAGCAAAGCCTCCATAGACATGGTACCCCCTTCCCTTCACTTTCGTGCGTAGCCATGCCTACTTTATCCGAACACCCTCACGCTGATTATTATGATACGGCCGTTTTGGCTCGGGTTAGACGTTCTCAGAGGCGTAGCGTATGCGTTTTAATGTGACGTATGAGTCTTCTACTTCCGCCCTCTCAAGCTCTTTTGCGAGCATCAATGCTGCCTTAATTCAAATTTTGTTCATTGAACACTTTAGTTGAATAGACGGCTGAATCGAATGTTCGAAAGTTCGCAGTAACTCGACTTGGCAAGTATTTCAAACGCAGCGTTCGCTATGATCATTCTCGGTGACTTTCTACAGAAAATTGATAGGCGAGGAAGCTCGTGTCTAAGTGTTGAAAGTACTACTGAAAACGAGCCAGAAATGGCAGAAGAACTACTGCAAACAATGGTCTTGAAGTCTCCGAAAAGCCTCATGCCCCTTTTTCACCCCTCCCCCCCCTCGAAGTCAACAACTGAAGACTTGAAATTGTGATAACAGCAAATAATCAAATCAAGGAAAAACTGTTAAAAACAGCAGACACTCTCGAAAAAGTTGTTGAGTTAACTATGACCAGTCCGTGGATCGTGCGTCGGTTCAACTCTCAAAGCCGGGCTTGCTGTCTCGGTGATGACTCAGGCAAAAGGTCAACCTGCTGTCAAATGTCGACACCAGGTTGACCCGCCCCTTTCTCGAGCGACGCTATGATAACGAGATTTTTCGGGAGAAAAACATGGACCTGTTATCGACCTGCTATCGACCTGCTGATAGCAGGTTCACGGCAGGTTAATGAGGCAACACATCCTATCGCCGATGAACATTGATCGCCCGAGTCTCCATATGCTTGACGAAATATTTAGTCGTTTGCGGATTCGAAGAATCTACCTATTTTCTTTGCTTTTGTGAGGCTCACTTGCTTTTGTGCAATATCACGCATATTAGACATTGAATTGAATGGAGTCATTTCTCGAATAGAGTTCTAAGAATTCTTCCTGTATTCCAGTATTTATTGATTTGTGGGATTCTATCATGCGTTTTTTCAAGCATAAGATATATTTGGAAACCTGAAACATTCCTTTTTGGATAATCTTTTCCATCAAGATTCTGTACTCTTCTTTTTCTCAATTTAATCGAGGTTCAGTTCTTTTGGCTAATAAGTATTTGGTTAATTGGCCAGATCAAAAATTCAGTGTATAACTGACAGTCGAAATGTCGGATTGTTTGCTTGTCTCGATTCAGCCCGAAGCATTCGATTCATGACTGCTCGCCAAAAAAAAAAGGCGCTAAGTTGTACTAGCGTATTACCTGGATGAATAATCGTACAGATATTCACATATACATTTCAATAGAATACGAGATATTTTTGAATTTATTCTTTAATTGAAAGTTTCTAAAGGTCTCACTTAAGTATCAATTTTCAAGAGACTTCACGAAGATAATATTCGAGAAATTCTGCTCATTCGATCTGACATTGACGCTGTAGTTTGAAGACTTGGGTATTCGGCGCTAGGTTTCGAATTTATGAATAACGCGAATATTGTAATTTTGGAACACCTCGAATGAATAAATCGTTCGGATAACCACATGTAAAAAATCTCGCATGAATGGATTTCCCAACTATGCCCTTGTTAGGGTTACCGAATGAATGGATAAATCCATATGAGGTTTTTTTCTCAAATTTCCGATTAAATAATTTTTTGGAATAGCGCGTTTTTTAAATTTTATGATGAGTGAATAATTTGCAAAAATGTATTATAGTAGAAAAACAGATTTCCTGATTTTTGTTCTCAATTTAGCGAATTTCGAATTATTAAAATTTCTGAAAAACACAACTTCCATCATATTTTCATTATCGAACGACATCGAACCAACCAAGTTTGAATTTGATCCTAATGCGGAGTGTCCTATCCTCTGCTTCCGGTTGAAATTTATTTGCGTTCATCGCGTGCGCTAGCGCGCGTACGCTGCGTCTCCCTCTCCCCACACTTTCTCGCAGTCTCTGCCCACGCTCCGCACACGTGCGCGATGGAACAGAGTAAATTTGGCTCGGAACCAGAGGATATACACTATAGTCATTTTGATAATTATCAACATTTGTTTCAGAAGTTCGATTTTCAGTTTTCAGTAGTTTTTAAAAAGGATGGATCACAATTGAGAATGGACCTCCGGAAAAAGCAAATTCCGCTACATTAGAGAAATTCAAAAGATTCGATCCAGTACCTTAATCCAGCCCTCACGCAATCTGAATATTCTGCAATCTTAAGCAGGCCTGATGGGTGGAAACAAGAGAACGAAGGGCGTTCAAAGATTTTCGGTGTTCAAAGCCTCGTCTACATTTCGATGTACAATACCCACCCTAAGTTTTGGTAAAGAGGCGAAAAAACGCGGAAAATCGCTTTTTTAGTCTTTTGATCATTACTCGCTTCATGGTGGACGTTTTTCAAACTTGGAAACGTTTCTGAAATCAGCATTGATCACTCTTTCTTTTTGACCTATACACGGCTTACTCTCGAACAAGGCATATAGGTTCGACACAATCAATCGAGTGAAATGGGACAATATTATATGCTGAAATGTGTGAATGTGTCTACTTTAGTCTATTCAACTTGTTTTTCATTTGAGTTTTTTTTATTTTAGGAGTTTTATTTCTTTTTGATTTTTTGTTTTTTTCAAAAATTTATTTCCATTTCAACTCTCGGTATCATTTATTAGCTATTCATTTAGTTATTTGTTAAATTTTTTTGGTGCTGTTTGTAACATTCTTTTTTATACTACTCTATTTTCATATTAATTCTCACTATAGTTTGAATACTTATACATTTGAATTTCATTCATATAATTATTGCTTTATTCAAAAAAAAAAGGTTTCGCTGACAACGTTAAACAACTACTTGGTATCAATCGTTTTAGCTCCATCCTCAGACAAACCATTCAAAACGGTAAAAACCTCGAGCCTCAACAATGGTGGAGGTAGTTTGAGTTTCAATCACTTGAATCAATATTCGAAATTTCTGGGATTATTTTCAGAATTCGAAAATAACATCCGTTGTCCTAATTTCAAGAAAGTTTTCAAGTTTAAAAAAAGGTTATTTCTTGAAATAGTTATGACCCATTTCGCCCTCCCAAGATGTTGAAAATCTTCGGATTTAATGAGAACTGAACTTGAACCTGAAAAACCTTACCAATCAACTCTCGTCGTATATGTAGCTGACCTCCACACTGTCTCTATACCCGGAAAACAGTCAAGATTTTCTTTGAATCTGCCTAGTCTCGGATAAACTTTCTAACGATGATCCCTTTCAGCTTACCCGAATTTCCACTCCCTCCACTCTGTCTCTCTCCCTTTCTCTCGACGATCTGACGCACTCCTCGCTCGAGAACAGTCCCCTGAATTGGATTGAATTCGCGCAGCGGGGATGGAAATGGAGAGTGAGACCACCCTGCAGCCAGCGCGCGCGGCTGCGGCGCGTCACCGCAGTGATTATTCCCCTGAACGAAAAGTCTGCTTCAACCATATGACGGCGCCGTCAAATGCGGGTATAAATCATTAAATACAAGGAATTGGGTCGGAATATAGAATTTTCTTGGGTTTTCCGTTAAAAAAAAAGATTTATCCGAATGCTAGGGGGAAAACTCTGTGTTGTCTGTGCTAATGTGGGGAAAGACCCTCAACAGTACCCTCTTAAAATATTCGTGCCATAGGTGAGTAAATCCTTGGTCGCGCACCAAAAAAGCGGAAAGCGCGTGGAGCCGCGCATCGATTAATCTTCTAAGCAAAGGGTGGTTCTCAATCGAATAGGCCGGGATCATACTGCCCGCGACCACTGACGGCGACAGTGCATATCAAGCATATCGATTTTCGGTCGATATTGATGGTAAACATCTCGTCACGGGCAGTATGATCCCGGCCATACCTTGATTCCTCGATCTTTAGCAAAAAAAGCATCCACAACTGGACCATATGAACACCACTGTGTTCACAAAAGCCTGCGTAGATTCTAACCATTCCCTCACTAGGGACCAGGGATAGGCGGAATTTCGATTTCTGATTGGATTTGGCCTTCCGATTTTTGAAAAATCCCCCAGAAATGTGAAGAAATTTGGAAATGATTCAAAGATAGCAACTTTAGGAGGTTGAGCATTGTTAGCTGTCAAACCTCAAGGACATCCTTTAGGGTGCTAAACATGAATCGAAGGTCTGTTTTCAATTTTAGGAAGGGCAAGGGATGAGATTCACATATCGAAAGGACTATATTTGCTTATGCCCAACCAAAAACCCAATGAATATGAGCTTTTCTCCGACAGATTCAGGTTTAGGCATTCTCAAACCGGGCTCTTTTTCAAAGAGATTTGCGTTTGCCCGTGCTTTTATTGATTCTAGTAGGGGCCTCTGCCGTGTGCATGTTTTTGTGGGGCTTACAATCAGGCCAGAGTGTACATATGGTCTCTCCTTAGAATGAAGTCTAGTGAATGGATGGGGTACGACGGTAAACGTAGGATCGAAACCCCTGTGGCCGGCGGTATCGCAAACGCCGCACGGTCCGCCGCAGTGAGTGATATACTTGTTCCAAATGAAATTTATTTCGAATATCCGACTTTTCGACTATAGTCGGATATCGGACTTTTTCGAATATTCGACTTTTCGACTGTAGTCAGATATCGCGCTTTTTCAAATATTCCACTTTTCGACTATAGTCGGATATCGCACTTTTTCGAATATTCGACTTCTCGACTATAGTCGGATATCGCACTTTTTCGGATATTCGACTTTTCGACTATAGTCGGATATCGCACTTTTTCAAATATTCGACTTTTCGACTATAGTCGGATATCGCACTTTTTCGAATATTCGACTTTTCGAATGTAGTCGGATATCGCACTTTTTCGAATATTCGACTTTTCGACTGTAGTGGGATATCGCTTTTTTTTTCGAATATTCGACTTATCATTATGTTGGAATTCCTATGCCGGACGAGGTTGGTAGATGGAATGTTTTATTTCGGGCCTGACGTTTCGACTGACGTCTTCTTCAGAGGCCTAAAAGTGTGGTTCGAGCATTATTTTATTCATGATTCACCCTATCAAGCGCCTCCTCCACTTATCGAATAAAAAGTCGACTTTTTTATCCGACTATGAAAAACATTGAGGTTCGAGTAACTGTTTTTTTGCATGAAAACACATGGATTTCTCACTCATCCACTCGCGGGCATTCTGACAGTCTGACAGCTTGAAACATCATTTTTCAAACCAAAATCAGACCGATATGACTGGCTGGTGGATGTTTAGGCGTGGCTTATATGTGTTTGCCAGACGTTTCGTGGTAAGAGCTTATATCTGGTGGAGTTTCCGTAGCAATATGCTGCTAGCGTGATATATTCTCCAATTTAGATGGGAAAAAGGCAGTTCGCAATGAATACGTTCGCCGATCAGTCAGAGCGGTCCGATTTGCTTGGGAAGGAGATTAAATTGATTATATAATATTTTTATTCCTATATTTAACCTTGTTTTTGAAGTTGATTATTACGGTAGAGAGCCTATTACATTTTGATTTGCTATGAAATATCAGATATTCTGAGTTCTACCACCGTATAGGGAAGTGCCTCTACAGTTTGGGAACAGTGTAAAGACATGCTGTGCTTCTCTGGGCCAAAGTCCGGTCCGCAATCGCGTCTGGACACGCTTTGCGGTGCACGCTCCCGAGTCGGAAGAGCTTCCAGCGCCGCAGCCGTCGATCTGTTGACTCTAGGTGGGTTTTGAAAACTGGAAACCAAAACAAATAGAAGAAAATTGTATAAAAAAAGCCTATCGAGTTGGTTTTGGCGCTGGAAACTCTACCGACCCGAACGCGTGCGGCCGCAAAGCGTGTCGAGACGTAATCGCGGACCAGAATTTGAGCCAGAGAAGCACAGCAGAAGTTTCAAAAAGGTTGCTAGAAGTAATTCTTGCTGGGAGAACCTGCTCTCTGCCGACGGGTCGCGAGATGCATCACGCAAGAACAGGAGATTCCCACGGTTTTGGAGGCATCTGGTCTAATTTTATCGCGAGAATTTATCCTCTCGTTCCGAGCCAGATTTATTCGGTTCCTTCGCGCCCTTGTGCGAAGCAAGGGTAGAGACAGCGAGAAATCGTGGGGAGAAGGAGACGCAGCGCACGCACGCAGACGCACGCGACGAACGGAAATAAATCACACTCGGAAACAGAGGAAACGTAAACTACGGAGATACTAGCCCCAGTTGATGAAATTTTAGTTACGTCACCTTCACGAACTACGGAAATTCTTGCCGAGAACGCTGAAAAAAGGTGGAAGATTCTCGCATTGATCGATCCACCCTGTCCTGATCAGAACTATAGGGCAATCTCAGCTGCGACCGACCGCACTGCCGTTTCTTCCCACGGCCTGCAGCATCCACGCGGTCAAAAATATCCTTGACACGGTCTTCCAAAGAGTGGTTCGGGTTCACCCATCACTATCAGCCACAGTGTATCGAGTTATCGATTCGTGAGATGACTGTAACAGCACGATGAAGGGCATCCCTGCGTTCAGCGTAGCCAACGCGGGATGAGATCGCTGTTCGACACAAGCTGTCGCTAAACCCGTAAATTCTCGCAACAATTAAGGCGAGAATTTACGGGCATAAAGACATCGAAATGGAGAATATCGCCTTCGTTTTTGCGTCGAATATGCTTAGAGCTTGCACCCTTGCACCTTTGATGCGAGACGAAGCGGGTTTTAGCGAGCGTCGCCAGAACCCGAAAATCCTGCACTAAGGAATGAGAGAGCATAACAGGCCGCCCCCTTGGAAGCATCTTGCTACCCATGGGCAGAGTTGTGAGCTGTTGGATACGAAAGGGAAAACTTGACAGATACACAGAACGGTGCCCACAACGATCCATCGGTTTAATTATCCCACGAAAATATGGAGAAAACCTAAACAGGCAGCAGCGACCGTTTATCCATACGTATTCCATCACACTGTTTTGCCAGTGGAGGTGTTCTACGAGTTTTATCATGTATCAATGTACCAACTTCATGCGTATTCAGCTTGTTAAACGATGTGGATAAACGGTCGCTGCTGCCTGTTTAGGAGGCCCCGAAAATATGGTGCCTCCATACTTTAGACACGCACCTTAGTCGTCCAACAAATAGCAGAAGTCAGTCTTCAACATGATAAGGTTTCTTAAAAAAATCGCTCCCATCTGACTTACACCCATAAAGTTTCTTCCAAAAGCAAATAAAATTAAATATTATGTTCAAATGAATAACTAAAATTAAATACAGATTCCCGAAAAACCGTAATTATTTTCGAGGAGAGTGTGAATGAGGAGCAGTTTTTCTGCTTTCAGGTTGTAATAACCGACTTTACGACTATAGTCGGATTTTGAACTATTCGAATATTCGACTTTTCGACTATAGTCGGATATCGCACTTTTTCGAATATTCGACTTCTTGACTGTAGTCGGATATCGGACTTTTTCGAATATTCGACTTTTCGACTATAGTCGGATGTCGAACTTTTTCGAATATACGACTTTTCGACTGTAGTGGGATATCGCGCTTTTTCGAATATTCGACTTTTCGACTATAGTCGGATATCGCACTTTTTCGAATATCCGACTCTTCGAATAGAAAGTCGATTTTTTTATCCGACTGAAACAGTCGGATACTCATCCGATTATTCGATTCGGAACAAGTATAGTGAGTGACCCTCTTCCGAAATTCAAATAGACCTCATATTCCCGCTTGACGCCCCGAATAACCTCCCCCTCGTACAAAATCCAGGCTCGAAATATTTTAATCTATAGAACCCATGGAAGATTCCTTTTTGATCTGCCCATTGGCACTAATTGCTTGTCGGAGTTGAAAATGCTTCTTTTTATTTCCCTCAGAACAGCACAAAAAATACAAGTTTTTGCAACTTCGGTTTACCCTGGGATCAAGTCTCTTGTCAGCCCGTTCGTCTGCAATGCGAAAAAGCGACGCCGTATCCGCACGGCTGCTCTGTAATTTTTGAATTAATTGACCAAATGTAGTTTCTATGAAAAATCGGAAAAAACAAAAATCCATATTCCGACCCTATTCCTTGTATTTAAATACTTTATACCTGCATTACACGGAGAGCATTTAATTGGTTGAGCACGAAATTTTGCTTACTCAGGAATTCCCGGTTGTCACCTGGAGCCCACAACTCGTTCCTGTCGTGACATGGAGGGCAATAAACCTCCAGTTGTCACCTCGAAGCCAAATTTCGTCACATTTTGCACTTACTGTTGTGACCTCGAGGTGACGCGGCTTATTTCGCAACATTTAACATGTTCTGATGTGGTGAGACCGCGACAAGCCAATCGTAGGCGTCACAGACGGCGAGAGTCAGGCAGAGTGTGGGAGGGCGCAGACAGTCAGACCTTTGGAAATTTTGTTGAATTTTGGTTTTATGCTTCTCCTTTCTTCTTTTTTATCATGTGTGTTTTCGTCTCCTGTTTTGTCATAATAGTCGTAGAGTTATTCGCAGTAGTTGAGAAATTGATTTAATGGGGTGTTCTCTATCGTGATTTCACACTGTATGCACTACACTTCGACTGAATTAAACTATTTGAAAATCATTCGACTCAAAAGTCGCTTCTGATCATCCGAAAATTTCTATATTCGAGAAACGTAAATTCCGGAAAGACTGAAAAAATAAAACATTCAAAAAATGCCAATTTTCGAATTATTCAAAAATTTCCATTTTCCGATTTCTGCGAAAACCCGAATATTCGAAAATTTACATAAACAATCGAATAAATTCGAAGGTCGACTTCTTCTATCTAATCAACAGACTTTCGAGAATATTCCATTGCTCCACTAGCAAATTGTGCGTCAAGTTCAAATCAAATTCATTTCGAATATCCGACTTTTCGACTATCTCTGACATTCGCTTGGGAGTTGCCTCGATGAAAAGTAAGAGTTGCCTCGTGACATCGAGGCAACTCCCGCCAAATCGACTTCGGTGTAGCCTCATTATGGTGAAATTTTAGCCCCAGCTGGGAAAAATGTGAGGCGACTCTAGTGACAATCCGAGGAGATGCCGTCTCGCCTCACTCTCGCCCCACTCTCGCCTCACATTCTTCTCACACCACAGACTCTGTGGTAAAATTGTCGCCTCACATTCTTCTCACATTGCGAATTTTGTCTTGAAATCGTATATTTTTCCTTTATCATATGCGCATATCGCTTCGCATTCCTCTCACAGTGGGAAATTCATTGTAGATCATTGTTTATTGATCAAAACCATTACTACAATTAGTACAGCAGCGAGGAAGTCGCTACGAGAGCAACAAGTGATATAAAAACAGCCTAAAAAACCATATAAGAAGAGAAAAAAGAGAGAAGTATAAGAAAGCCATTCGCCGATGCTCCAAACAAAGTCAATTTGCAAAGATGGCACGACTCACAGCAAGAACGACTCCGTCTTTTGCGCGAGGAGCACACCAAGTTCGTACGGTGTCATCTTGTGAAGGTGGCCATAAATCCTATACTAGGAGATATACCGCCCCCCGTCTGCACCTCAGAGTCTCAACTCGGAAGAAGGGCGAGATGCACGCTCGCATCATTACGCTGTGGTCACTCTACAATACTAATGTCTTATGTCAGCAAGATTGACAGCAGCAAATCTGATGTGTGCCCGGACTGCGGTATCGTCGGCCATGATACCGCACATTTATTCAATTGTCCGGAGAGACCTACCACGCTGACACCAATGGACCTATGGACGAATCCACTACTGGTCGCCCAGTTCCTCCGCCTATGACAAAACCCTCTATGTGGCTGCAAAGAAGAAGAAGAAGAAAAAAACCATAACAATTGTGTCTATGTCCGACTTTCCTGAAACCTGGGCATGTCTTGATGCTTGTCTGTTTTATGCTTCTGTCACACAGGTTTTTAAGGTGGAAGTTTTATTAGCCTGAACTTCCAACTAGATCGCCGTTTTCAAATGCCTGAAAATGGATCAGAGCCAACTTTGTGATCTGCTCCCACAGACTATCAGCACTATGGTACTCACACCATAGTGAGGAGTAAAACCACAGGCACACGCACTTACACGCGTACAATCGGTTTTCGGATGTGCTTAGCTGGCTATTGTGAACCACCACCTAGCAGTTTGTGCGCACTTCACGAACTCTTGTTGTTCATCCTGCGCGTCTCAGTCTGAACGTAGTCGTTAACTGCGCACCTCCGGAAACAGTGTACGCGCACGCTTTTTTGGTGCATACACTGTTTCCGGAGGTGCGCAGTACTGGAACACGTTCAGACTGAGAAGCGCAGGATGAACAACAAGAGTTCGTCCAGTGCGCGCAAACTGCTATTTGATTTTACAGTGTGTTCATACTGACTTTCCTCTACAGTTGGAGGTTGCTCATGGGCTCTTTCAAACTTTTTCTCCACTATAGAAGGCAAGAACCTTCTTAAACGCTAGGTTACGCTGTTTCGTTATTCCTCGGACCAAGTTGTCGTGGGCGTGAGCGAACAACTCGCCTGCTCGAATAAGTTATGCCTGCTCTGAGAGCATTTGCCGCGTCAGTGCCGGGAAAGTACCGCGACAGTGCCGAAAAAGTACCGCGACCCTCGACTGTGCCGCGATAGTTCCCCGATAGTCCCCAGCGGCCCCGTGATCTGGCACTTTTCTGCGGTGTCGTGACCCTCGGCATCGCCGTGACAGTACCGCAGCGGCTCCGCGTTAGAACCGCGCCGGCTCCGCGAGAATGTAGCACCGAAACCGCGTGGAGTACGATATACTGTCCTATGTGGTAATACGAAATTGTCGCCAGTTCAATGACCCATGTTTGAGGTACATTTCGCATTTCCTTGGGCGCAAAATCGGCGGTAACCACTGTCCCTATCAGACAAAAGACGTTACGACAGCAGGTGCGTATTTTTGTTCTTATGCCCCCCTAGTTGTATTGTAATTCTTGAATAACTTCATATCAGATACTCTCTCGGAGCCGCTGCGGCACTATCGCGGAGCCGAAGCGGCTGCGCATCGCCGCTACGGCTAGCTTCCGCCGCGACTCAGCGGTAGTGCTGCAGCGGCTCCGCGATAGTGCCCCTTCAGTGCCTGTAGGCGCAGAAGCGGCACTTTCTCAGTTGGACTCATGTGAGCGAGGAAAACTTCATATTACCCGGTCCCACTCTGAGAGAATTTGCCGCCGCAGCGGCAATTTCTCTCAGAGTGGAACCGGAAAATATGAAGTTTTTCTCGCTCACATGAGTCCAAACGGAGCAAGCAGTGGAACGATCGTTCATGGCAAAATATAACACTGATGAGGAGGCTTTGACATGATAGGCCCAAAAAGCATAACTTCGAATTGCTTGAAATAAAGGAGAAAGACTATACATGCTCGGGACTTGAGTACATATCGAACACGTGTGGAATATTCATCTTCTGACTGAGCGTTTTAAATAAGGCGTTGAGCCTCGTTCCGAAAAAATCCAAAACTTCGAAGGAGTTTTGAAATTAATCCTAAACTTCGAACGAAATTTGAAAAAAAGTCCGAAATTTCGAACGAGTCCCGAGAAAATCAAAATTTCCATTAGTTTCAAAATTCGTTCGTTCAACAGAAGTTTTTCCTAACAATTTTTTTCACTTTTCGTTCGTTCAAAATTTTGTCGAACGATTTTTCGAAATTCGTTCGTTTGATCGTTTTTCCGAACGAGTTTTTTTCATTTTTCGTTTGTTCGGAAGTGTTTCGATTGAATAATTTTTCGAAAATCGTTTGTTGGACATTGTTTGTGTTTCGAGATTGTACAACTATAACACCCACATATCAACCACAGTTATCACGAAATTTGTCAAAGGATAACCAGAATAGAAAAGAGAACGAAAATGAGAAAAAGAGAAATTAGAACAGAGAAAGAGGAACTGGTTGACGGCTGGAGACGGAAAAATTAGCTATGAGCCATATCGATCGTTTTTTTATCGGGAGTGGCGTTGGAAAAGAAGGCGCGAGCTGGGGGAACTTTTTCCTGGAAGTCGCCTCACATTTTCACCACTTTTTCCCTCTTTTCTCCCACTTTTTTCGGCGATGCCTTCGGCGCGACGTAAGAAAAATGTAGAGCAGCCGAGAAAAGTGAGCGAAACCGGCCCCGCCCTACGAGGCGACTCCCAAGCGAATGTCAGAGATAATCGGATATCGGACTTTTTCGAATATTCGACTTTTTGACCGTAGTCGGATATCGCATTTTTCCGAATATTCGACTTTTCGACTGTAGACGGATATAACACTTTTTCGAAAATTTGACTTTTCGACTGTAGTCAGATATCGCACTTTCTCGAATATTCGAGTTTACCACTTTAGTCGGATATACCACTTTTTCGAATATTCGACTCTTCGACTATAGTCGGATATCGCATTTTTTTCAAATCACCGACTTTTCGAATTGAAGGTCGACTTTTTTATCCGACTGAAACAGTCGGATGCTCATCCGATTGCTCGATTCGGAACAAGTATAGTGCGTACTGACGCATATTGCCGATCTATTCCGAAATTTTGTGATATTTTATATTTACTTGCAACTGGAGTTGAATGATGAGAAGCAATTGTATGCATTATTTGACGCATGTACGTACCGATGCGTATACAATACCGCTCATTGGATTTGGTAAGAAAGCGAGCGAGGTCGGGTTTTCGCGTCTTTTTCGTCTTTTCTGTATAACTCGCTCCAAACTCAACTTTTAGCGAAACTAGGAAGATATTCATGATTCTGGCGCCGAGGGCTACCCATTGTTTCAACTCTTGTGGTGGTTTTATTGAGAACTAAAAAAGTTTCGCTGTAAGGCAGATTTGTGATTACGGTACCACGAGGGATGGGGCGCTACCGTCTCCGTCTGCGTTTCCATATTTTTACCGTATCTAGAGAGTTACTTGATTGCGAAATTTTCATGGTTCTCCATGAATTTTCGACAAAGGCTATACCTTCGGATAGCCCTCAACGCCAGGATCATGAATATCTTCCTAGTTTCGCTCAAGGTTGACTTTAAAGCGAGTTATACAAAAAAGACGCAAAAACCCGACCTCGCTCATTTTCTGACCAAATCCTACGAGCGGTATTGTACTTTCGATATAGTGAATACTCTTTTTGCTTCCCTATTCAACAGCTTCATTTAATATTAAAGAAGAGAAGGAGGGTGTTAGCTATGATTATTTTTTTTCAAAAGTAAAGGAGAAGGCGAAAGCCTTTGCTTTCGAACTGACTCAAAAAGCCGAGTGACAAATTCGATTATTGATTCGACAGCCGATTGGAAAAGTTTATTTGTTCGCGAATTCAAATGAAAAACTTCGACTATATTCATAAAGTGCCAATTTCCGAATAATCCAAAAACCGAATATCCGAAAAATACCAGTGTCCGAATAGTCCGGAAAACCGAATCTTTGAAAAAGGCCGATTTTCGAATTATTCGAAAACCGAATTCGTATAAAAGTGACGACAGTCGGATATTTGAGTCCGGCGTAGTCGATTTACTCTGTCTACAGACTTTCACCGTATTAGATGAACGCCGAAGACCGCTACATAGATAGCGGAAGAAAGTGAAAAACTTCCAAGTCTACGAACATAATTTGGGGTTTCAAAACTGCAGTAACTTGAGTTCTAAGATAGGGCCCGAAAAAATCTTAGTTTTAAGAAACTACGCTCCCTACCGTTTGAGACCTTTTGCACCCCTGGGAAAAGCCTTTGAAGAAAATTTTCTTGGTGTGGGTCTGCGACAATTTCGCGTCTTTCCATTTCTTAGGTGTGGGCCCAGCTGTGGTCCCACAGTGAATTTCAGAGAAGAACCCTCACCTATAATTTTTTTAACGCACTCTCCAGTGCGAGGAAGGTTTCAAACGATCGTCGGGAGGGCAGGTTCCATGTTTCTCAAGTGCTGCTATACTTATGCGTCGCGCGAAATGCAAGCTTTTTCTCTATAACAAAGCGCGAAATGGGTAACTTGTGGTCATACCACTTGAGCCATCGCTTTCGTCGTGGCACAAAGCATGGAAACTCTCTTCAATTTCTAAAACTTCATTCCAACATATCATTCTCCTATTTTGAAGGTGTTGCTATGATTATACATCGCAGTGTACTTCGGATGAGTGAAAAATCAATTTTCCAAGTTTTTATCGTGCTATTGTAATAAATTTTCATGATAAAATGATCGGTTCGAAAGCGGCATATCGTATAGTGTAAACGCAAAGATAGGGAGGGAATTAGTTTTGTCACCTGGAGGTGACCTTCAGGTAGTGATGTGAACACTAAAATAAGGGAAAAAATTGGTTGTTGTCACCTGGAGGTGAACAGCAGGTCGTGGGGCGCGGTCATGCCCCACGACACCCTCACGACCTCCAGGTGACATGCCAGAGACCTCGAGGTGACTTGGGATCATGTCACCTCGAGTTCTCTGGCATGTGACCTGGAGGTCGTGAGGATGTGGTGGCGCATGACTCCGCCCCACGACCTGCTGGAGACCTCCAGGTGATAACGGGGAATTCCTGAGTAGGAGAATAATCGATGCGCGGCCGCACGCGGTTTCCGCTTTGTGGTCCGCGACCAAGGGCTTACTCACTGATGGCACGGATATTTTGAAAGGGTACTCTTAAAGGCAGTGTTCACGATAATCTCCAATTTTGAGATTATTCGCTATTTGGATTAGGTGGACCGCGGGTAGAACTAAAATGACGAAAAAATTGAGAAAAACGCTTCAGAAGTACACGAAATCCTTCAGTATCACCCCGCCTCTTAAAGGCAGCATACACGCTCGTAAACGCGATTGGAATAACTACGGAAATAGAATGGTATGGCTCAGATTACCACGCCTACGCATTTTGAAGCCACAAAAACTACCCACAACGCCGCTACAGGAGTAGCAAGTTTGGCCCCGCCCGTATTTTCAGATGTATTCTACGGAGCCTAGAAAACCTAATTCTCCCAGCTCTCACCCCACACAAATGAATGATACCGCTCTCAGAAATCGAAGTGTTTCCATAGAGTTTCCTGAAAAAACAATGACTGATAGCGCTATCAGTCGTTGTTTTTTATAGAACCTTCATGGAAATCCTTCGATTTCTGAGAGCGGTATCATTCATTTGTGTGGGGTGAGCGCTGGGAGAATTAGGTTTCCTAGGCTCCGTAGAATACATCGTATTTTCGCGCCCCCAGTATTTACCACTTTCCTCCAACGCAAGGTTGCTGGGCCATCTTCACCGTCGGTGCTGTTGGTGGATTGCCTAACAACTGAGCCACACACTTCACTGACGGCGAAGAGGACACAGCAACCCCGCGTTGCAGGAAAAGGCCAAATACAGGGGGCGTGAAAATACGGGCGAGACCAAACTTGCTACTTCTGTAGCAGCATTGTGGGACGCTTCAAAATGCGTAGGCCTTGCGATCCGATCCATACCATTCTATTTCTGTAGTTATCTCAATCATGTTTACGAGCGTGTATGCTGTCTTTGAAAAATACACGAAAGAAGCGTTTTTGAACCAAATTTGGCGCTCTCTTGTTTACGTTGATTTTTGAGCTGCAATGAAGCAAACAGCTCACTTATCAACACTTCCTTGACTTGACCATTCCTATAATCTGAGTCTTCATTTGATCCTTTCGAGGGGCGGATCTGGGGCACCAAAACGCTTGTTTGCAGCCGTTATTTTGCCGCTCCTGGCTCGTTTTCTACCGTTCTTTTGACACTGGGAGCCTAGGATCCTTCTCGCCTATCATTTCACTGTGGAAAGTCAACGAGTATGATCACTGTGAACGCTGCCTTCAATTATTAGATATGATACATCCAGGAAGAGCTTAGGACCAAAATTAAGCACCTGCGGGCGTTACGTCCTCTATTTCGTAAGGACAGAGTGTACTCTCGCTAGTGCAACCAAGGAGATGATAGATGTACCTCAAACTTCGGTAAATGAGCCGGTGAAGATCTCGTTTTACCGCACAGAAAAAGGCATCGTAGTCGAGGCGGGGTCCGTCGCGGTGAGTCCGATATGTTCCGTTGCTCGCGGTCAGCCAGAATACGATGCAGGTCGTATCGCGATCAGTCCAAGTTACATTGCTGTACGCGATAGAAACGATTCATGGTCGCGGTAAGTTCTACTTACCAGTAGCTGCGTGATGAGTCCGCACTTCTGTCGGACACACAGCGCGAAGATATCGAGAAAGCGCAACTTGCCCGCGATCAGTTCTACTTGAATTTCAGCTCGCGGTAGAAACGGTTCCTGAGCGCAGTAAGTACTATTCTACAATTTCTGTGCGCGATAAGTCCGTCGCAATGCCTGAGCACCCTTGCCAAGACCCCCTACCACTACCCGCGTAACACTACTTTCTTCCGTTTCCGGGCTCAAAAATCGGAAACGGAAGCGGAACGGAACAGCCCAAAAATCACCGGAAATACAGATTTGGATACGGAACAGCTTCGCAAAAACCTGGTCACGCTCCTAAGCTCTCACACTACACGCAGCTCTCGGACCTCTGTATGCTCCCTCAATGAGAACAACTTTCAGAGATTCTTGTGAAGTTAAGTGTGTATCCTAATTACCAAACCAGAACTATTTTTAGGCGTGCCTTGCTATATAGGTGACCAGACCTCCCGGAGACCTTGGAAATATTGAAGGCGAAATCTGTCATCAATACTGCCTTTAAGAGCCAAGAGTTTTCACGATTCCTGCACAACCGTTAGCTTGAAAGCAGTGTTCACGATAATCCTCAATTTCGAGATTACTCGCTATATTGATCAAGTGGCCCCGGGTAGAACTGAAATGCCGTAGAAATTGAGAAAAAACGCGCCAGAAGTACACGAAATCCTTAGGTAACACCCCGCCTTTAGGGTATCACTGGAAGTGTTTGTTGTGACAATGGAATCTTTTGTGGACCCGTGTTTTGCAAATCTCTACTCTCTATTGCTTTGTTCTTTCCTTAGGGCCCCAACTAATCCTGCTTTGCATGGAATATTCTTCTATTTTCGATCGACCCTATTTTCCACCGGTGAAAACCACCATGAACATGTTCATCCAACCGGACAACTAGTCCATGTTATGGAATAATGTCAATGAAATACGCCGTTTTAATGCAATTCACGCCGTTCCTTGGTAATTTTGGTAACACTTTTAGGCCAACGCATTGTTTTATGTGAAAAACTCGGGACGAAAATCATCGTGAACACTGCCTTTAAGAAGAATTCATCATGTGGTTTCTATAACTCCCCCGATGCATTCAGATGATCTGTAACGGTTTCCCCTACTATGTTCAGCTGCTAAGCAAGCATGGGTGCACTAGGAGTCCAATCCTGTTCAAGCATTAAATACACAGTACACATGAATTTCTAGATTTTTATTTGATTGTGTAGTAGACCCCTCCTATAAACCGCTGCCAATTACGAGATCTCAATTCCTCCAGAAAAACAAGAGATATAAGCGACCACCACAGGCCCGACCTACTTCGCTCACCACCGCGGGCCACAGCCTCTACCAGATTTCCGAACTAGATAGCGGCTAGACTGATGGGTTGATTTTAACGAGTTGTCGTTCATGAGTCCATTGCCGGACTGTCTCCTTATCCTAGCTCGCTCTTGTGCAACGATTGTGTTTGAAGAGAAATACAGGCCTGAGACAACTCGTCCGCCAATTTTTCGCCCTAAGAGTATAGGCAATTTTACGGAGCCATACCTCTGTTCGTAGGGGGTCTTGGGCGATTTCAGAGACACCCCTGTGATCAGCGTGTGACTCCCTTCAAGATCAGCATAGAAACTGATAAAACAATTTTTCGGGTGTTTTGTACTTTTGAGGTCACGATCCCAAGATTAGGTGTAGGAGGTTTTGCTTCGGAACTTCGTCTAAGTTCTAAGTTTTCCCCACAAGTGTCGTTGGAGTAGAGATGCGGAAGCAACCTTCAGATCTCCCTAAATCGGCAGTTGCTCCTCCCTCCTAGACGCTGCTGGGCACTCTACAAGACGCCGTTATCAGCAGCTTAAAATACGTCGTCGCTACGAAACTCTTGCCGTCGTTCCAAAGAGCGGGAAGGGGTGACTGCGGGTTCCGCAGGTCGCAGAGATGAAGTAAGCTCGCAGCGGCGCCGCTCGCTCACTCTAGAAGCGCTCACCCTCGCTACCGTTGTGCGGCACGGTTTTCGCTGCGTAGCTCTCCCCGTCATTGCTACAACCCATTGCAGCGAGCGCCTCGACGCCGCTCTGAGGGCCCCCATGCAGGCACCAGCCTAGCAGGAGACGGCAGCCCCTCTCTAATCCGTAGAGGGCAGAGCAGGGATGCAGAGTCGCCGTTCAGAGACTGAAAGCAACTGGCAGCAATTTGCTTCCACTGCCAGTCGGGTACAAGTGGGAGGAACTGCTATGTTTCCGTGCTTACTGATTCATTACAGCGTGAGCGGTGAGAGGGCGAAGACAGTCATGAGGGGTATGGTATACTACACGACAGTGCGACATACTGCCGTGTCGCTGTGCACACCGACAGCGACCCATCTGTCGAAGAATTCCAGCCCTTTGAATCTGCCGCTGTCTTAGTGCACTGCACAGCGACAGCGGCAGGGTTCAGCACATTTGCAGTATGTCCGTCCTCCGCGACACGTCGCTGCGAAGTAGGCGGGACAGCTGTTCCTACGACGACCTATGCCTTTGCTCCGGTGCTGGTCCCGCCGCGATTTCTGCTAGACTACACCCTTGTGGCTTATGACAGCGACAAAGTATGCAATACCTCTGAGCGCTCGCTAGCGGCTATCGAATTATTTGCTAACGACGAGCTTCCTTTTCACGTAGATTTCCCATGAAGTAGACACGGAGTAGACGCTGCCTGATTTGTATGTGTTTCCCTATTTCGTATTCTTATGATAACCTGTACCTGCAGATATCCAGCGCAGAACGCTGATCGACTCATAGAACTGTAAATACGTGAGGAATTCATGCACTCTGCTCTGTCAATTATAGGCAACACAGCAGCCTGGAGACGGGAAGGATAGGCTGAAAACATTTTCCTTAAATTAATTCTCACACGAAACTCATACTGAAAAGCATACTCACACAGTCCCGTGCTGCCCCATCCGCTAACTATACATTTTCTTCCTGTCTGATATGTGAAGTCTCGAGGAGGCAGGCAAATCGGCTGAGTCCAGTTGTCATAATTAATACCAGGATAATCAATTTCAAGTATTGCGAGATCATGAGCGAAGAGATCTGAATTTTCGATAAAAATGAGGATTTTATGAATCACAGAGTTCTCGCAGCCAAAATATCCCAGCAAAGTAGAAGCCAGGGAACAAGAAGTAGTTTTTCGCTGGAAAACCCGCCTACCTTCATAAAGTGGGTAGAAGTAAAATCGAGATATATTGAAGGTTTGCTCGTGACCTTCGTTGAGTGTATTGTCCCAATCCCCAACAACAACTGTATAGGACTTTGGATTTCTGTCGTCCCTAAAGGGAACTTTTCATAAAATAACTAACTTTTCACCTTTTTTCCTAAATTTTTGAAAGAAACATTCTGTGAAGTCGTGAGATACTAAGGCTCCGTACTCAGACTACTTCTATACCTTACCATTCTTGTTCGACTCTCGACTTATATGTATATGTATATGTTTATTACATTCACATAAGGCAAATGTGCGAGAAAGATAATAACAAAAAACCACAGTAAGAAGACATGCACACAAAATAAAAACGATCCCTGGATGAGAGAAAACATCAATCCCTACTGAAGCCAAACTGATCCATCACGGAGAAGGAAGGAATAAATTTTTGGAGGTGAGGTAAGTTTTGGAGACCTACCGCCACATCTGGCCTAGGCGGCCATTTTTGTCATTATTCAACGTCAATTTATTGACAGCTGACCCAATTTTCTGAAAAAAAAATCATGCCCTGGGGTTTTCGAGTGTGTTGCGCCGACTGGCATTCACCGTTCGTTCGCTAAAATGACAAGAAGTTCAGAAACACAAGAATTGGGATATTTATTTATTTATTTATTTATTTATTAGAATGCACGCTAAGGTGCGTCGAAAAAAAAAACAATATGTATAACAAACAGATCAAACAAATGCAGTGTCGAGAACAGAAACATAAAAGTAATTAATATACAACCAGATTGACTAAAAAAAGAAGCTTAAAGCAAACTAAGCTTCTCGCCCGCAAAGACAGTTCTTCTATTTGAAAGATCTGACGTTTTGATTATAAGCTCGTCGAAAATCAGTGGCCGATCACTTAGAGAAAACATTGTGTTGAGTAAGATCCGTAGCATCCGTAGGATATGACGTATAAATTTGCAATGCGGAGTATTACAACAAGAACGCAGAAACTGGCCGACCAATACAATGTTCCCTTCAGTGTGATCAACCTATCAATATCTCCCTATACAAAAACAACTGGCGAAGCTATTATAACGTATTTTCTCTTTCAGAAGTAAAGCCTATTGTGCTTCTCGGGGTCAAATTCCGGTCCGCTATTGCGTCTCGACAGGCTTGCGGCCGCTGGGGTTTTGGAAACTGGAAACTAAAAAAATAGAGAAAACTGTATGAAAAAGCCACCTCGAGTGGGCTTTGGCGCTGGAAACTCGACCGACTCCCGAGTCGGTCCACTCCCGAGTCCCGAGACGCAATTGAGGACCGGAATTTGGCCTCGAGAGCACAGCAGCTTGCTCAGATGGGTCCGGGCGGAGCGGAACGGTCGATCATGTCAAAATACAACGCTGATAACGAGATTTTGGCATGATAAACCCGACAAGTTCCACTTGGACCGGCTCAAGATGAGGGAGATATACTATATATGTATGTACTTCTGTATTTTTCAAGCCTCTTTCTAGATGTACTTCAAAAAGAGGATCGACTTCTATTTTTCAGCCTTGTTTTTTTGAAATTCTCATAGTGAACTTTTTAATAACAAAACTGATTTTCGCGATCATCAACCACGAAAAGTCAGCTATTCAAGTCCGAAAGAGTCATCACATGCACACGCGTAAAATTGCCGTCCTTTTCTAAGCCGTAACACTGTTTCAGAGTCTTAATTTGTATTCCTTATCTTATTTAGAAGTGTACTACTAATAGGGGTGTACTTTAATACGAGGGTAAGCTTTTAATTTTCAGCCATCCCTTTTCTGTGTTTTCAGCTAGAGGTGTACTTGTAATAGAGAAAATACGATTTGCCTGTTAGAGAAAAAAGTCCTGTGGAAGACTGTTCCGTCTAACTCGCAATCATCGAGCGGTGCACTCCTAAAGGCAGCGTTCATGATGATTTTCGTCCCCGAGTTTTTCACATAAAACGATGCGACGATGCGTTGGCCTCCAAGTGTTACCAAAATTACGAAGAAACGGCGAGAAACGCTTTAAATCGTATTTCAGTGACATTATTCTATAACACGGACTAGTTGTTAGAGTATATTAAACGAATAATATCGATTTTTCCGAATAAATCTAGTTTTCTCTTCATGATCGGAATGGTCACAACCGCACTTGTTATCACACATTAGGGCAAGTGAAAGGTTCTCATATTTGATAAAAAAGTGGGGTTTCGTCTAATCATTAACATGTCACAGCCAATTAATTGAGTTTTTATTAGAATATTCGAATAATCGAATGGGGGTTATAGCAATTCTGTGATTGGACAGAAATTTACTTTTTCATCAAATATGGAAACCTTGCCCCTCACGTAATGTTTGATACCGAGGGTAGTTAAAACCACCTCGTCTCTGAGAAAATATAAGAGTTAATTGGAAAATCGATATTGTTCGGTGAAACACTCTACAAGATTTCATTGTCACAACAAACAGTTCCTGTGATACTTGAACACTGTTCGCGATAAAAATCGCTTTTCTGTTTTTTTGCCTGTCTTGAAACCGGTCCCATTCTGATTCCAATGATGCTTCTGCTATCGTACAAGACCTTCTGGGAATGGAGTTATGGTCCCTCAAAAATTGAGCTAGGGAAAGTGGTGGACGAGTTGTCCGAGGCTTGTAACTTCCGTCTTTTGCAGCCAATGTATGCGAGCTGACCTGAGTAAAGAGAGGAGTTGAGAATGATGGGAAGAACGGGGCTTTTGATCGCAAACCATCGCTCAACTCACGATTTCGAGTGTTCCTTTGTTCACGTCGAGGGGCGGAAAGGGACGGGACTTCCCCACAGCCGCGGGGTTTGCCCACTTTTCTAAGCCATTTTGCGGCTCCTGTGTAGCTTTTCTTCCCGTTTTTTCGACGCTGTTCTGATTCTTAGAGCCACGAGAAGCGTTAATGATAGAAAATTCAAGGATGACGTTCATCGCGAGCAGTGCCTTTAAAGGCAGTATTCACGACAGAAAATGTGTTTCAGTTTCCACTAGGAATGGGTAGTGGAGGGGCACACTGTAACGTTGACGTCGAAAGAACGCATGAAAACGAGCCAGGAAAAGCTCCAGAAGAGCCCGAAGTTGCCACTTCGAGCGCAAGGCAAACCCCAAAAGCGCAACACACGCCCACCGACGTGAACAAATGAATGCTCGAGATCGTGAGATGAGCGATGATTTCCAATCATTAGCCCCGTTCTTCCCTTCATTCTCAGCTTCTCTCTTTACTCACGTCAGCTGGCATACATCGGCTGCAAAAGACGGAAGTTACAAGCCTCGGACAACTCGTCCACCATGTTTCCTTAGCTCAATTTTTGAGGGACTATAACTCCGTTCCCAGGAGGTCTTGTACGATTTCAGAGATATCATTGGAATCAGCATGGGGCCGTTTTCAAGATAAGTGGGAGAACAGGAAAGAGATTTTCATCGAAAACACTGCCTTTAAAGGCAGTGTTGACGATGATTTTCGTTCCCGAGTTTTCCACACAAAGCAATGCGTTGAAAACCAAGTGCTATGAAAATTACGAAGAAACGGCGAGAAACGCACTAAAACGTCTTATTTCAGTGACATTATTCCCTGGCCTGGACTAGTTGTCCGATTGGATGAACATATTACCGATGGTTGTAACCGGTGAAGAATGGGGCTAACCAAGAATGGAAAATTATTTTAGGCATATCAGTATTAGTTAGGACCCCAAAGAAGGAGCCGAGCAACAGAGTGTAGAGTTGCAAAAGACGGGTCCACAAAAGATTTCATTGTCACAACGAACAGTTACAGTGAGAGTAAAAAGGTGAGGTGAGAGTGAGGGATTTGGAGCCCTTCTTAGGCGTTTTTCTCGATTTCTGCGTCATTTCAGTTCTACTCGAATGCCAAACAATCGATTTAGCGATAAATTTCCAAATCGAAGATTATCGTGAACACTGCCTTTAAAGGCAGCAGACACGCTCAAAAATGGTATCGATTTTATGGCATAAATCAAAGGTTTGGAACTGGTTGTATTGGGAACTGACGAAAAAACGAACGAAAACTGTGTGGATATAGAGGAATAACGGTTATTTTGTTACCAGGTGAAAGTGGACGAGTTTTACGGCGCGCGGTTGAAACAGCGAATATTTGCAACAAAACGGTTGAGATAGAGAAGCCGATCTACTCTTACAGCCTGCACTGGAACGTTAATACTTGATGGACCGTGTGTCCACACTGCGCACCCACGCCAAAGACTCGGTTTTTTCATTTTACTTCAAGAAAAACGGATTCCTTCTAATGATTGCTTTTATATCTGTGCTTAATTCAATTTCCATGAATGGAATGAAGATATTGAGCGCCATATATCTCTTGTTAACATAGGCCATCATAATAAAAAGTTCAAAAACTCCCTAAAGTGATTGGCCGTGGAGCGCGCGGTCCGCTACGGGGGCTAGCCGTGGAACGCGCGGTCTCCTAAGTGTTAAACTCGTTGGAAGCATCAAGAACCAGCCAAAAAGACCGCATTAATACTATCAATCTGGACGAGTTTGTATTTTGGGGCGATGTTGCAGAAATTTTTCGATTTGCATTGCTGAAATTTAGTAGTTACTCGTTTTTGACGCTTCCAACGGCGTGAGTAGTCCACTAGGAGCCATGCGACTCCGGAAACGTAGCTATCTCAGCAACTTTTTCGAGCTTGTCTGCTGCCTTTAATCAATATAACGAATAATCTCAAAATAGAAGATTATCACGGACACTGCCTTCAAAGGCATAGAACATCCAGAAAATTGTTTTCAGTTTTCATGCTGCTTTTGCAGTGTGTCTTACGCTGATCACAGTGGTATCTTTGAAATCGTCCAGGACCCCGCATGAACAAAGTTGTGGCTTCTTAAAAATGACTACAGGCTATAAAACGGCGAAATTCACATGGTTCCTACGCGTGCTGGTGTGGAGCGAAGGTTAGAGACAGTGAAAGAGTGGAGGGCAGACGGAGGCTGAGGCAACGCGCGCGCCGCTCGCGCCTCGAATGATGTGAATTACGACGTTTTATAGAGGGTATATTTGGGGGTAAAATAGGTGGACGAGCAGGGTTCGGCACGAGGTGTGGATAAGGCTAAATTTTCTCAGACCCCCTCCTCTGAAAGCAAACTTTTGGCGATTTTCTCAGACCTCCTCCCAGGAGTGTTAATTGTCTGTCTTTAAGGTAAAATTGAAATAGATTCTACTTTTATTCCAAAAGAGACAACTTATTCCAAAAGATTATAATTCGAAGAAGAACAACCATTCCGAAAAAAACAAGACATTAACATAAAATAGATCACAGACGATGCTCTTCTTGACGGACTACATGAAGTTGCCTACGTTTTAGAAAAACTTAGCTAAAGTAAGGGTTTTGATTATAGGTGCGGTCGCGCTGGAAGTCTACATTTTTGCAAGGTATGAGTCAGGAGAATACGATGATCGAATCCAGCGTGGTCGATTTACCCTTTCTACTCACTTTCACCGTCCAACATAGATGCTGAACACCGCTACAGTATTAGGCCTCACACTTTTCTCAGATGTGGTCCCGCTGAAAAGGGGCATTTTTGAAATTTATGTGTCATGAGAGTAAGATATTTGAGTCCATCGTGGTCGATTTACCCTGAATACTCACTTTCACCGTCCAACATAGATGCTGAACACCGCTACATTATTAGGCCTCACACTTTTCTCAGGTGTGGTCCCACCAGAAGTCGTCTATTTCGAAATTTAGGTGTGAAGAGAGCAGAATATTTGAGTCCAGCGTGGTCGATTTACCCTCTATACAATCTTTTACAGTCTCAGTGTAACGCCGAAGACCGCTACATAGGAAGCGGAACAAGGTAAAAACGTAAAAAAAACGTCCAAGTCCACAAACCTGGAGTACGGTTTCAAAACACCTGTAACTAAACTTCCAAAACAGCTTATCCGGGTTTGAGCTAAACTAAGAAACTAGGTTTGCAACCCTACCGAATGAAGCCGTACTCGCTCCCAGAGGACGCCTTACAAAAAATACTAGGTGTGGACATTTGATGTTTTGAGTATAAATGTTCACACCTAAATCCACTGACTAGGTGTGGACATTTATGCTAAAAACATCAAATGTCCACACCTAGTAATTTTTTTTGTAAGGCGTCCTCTGGGAGCGAGTACAGCTTCATTCGGTAGAGTTGCAAACCTAGTTTCTTAGTTTAGCTCAAATCCGGATAAGCTCTTTTGGAAGTTAAGTTACAGGTGTTTTAAAACCGTACTCCAGGTTTGTGGACTTGGACGTTTTTTTTACGTTTTTACCTTGTTCCTCTTCCTATGTAGCGGTCTTCGGCGTTACACTGAGACTGTAAAAGATTGTATAGAGGGTAAATCGACCACGCTGGACTCAAATATTCTGCTCTCGTCACACCTAAATTTCGAGATTGACGACTTTTGGTGGGACCACACCTGAGAAAAGTGTGAGGCCATATACTGTAGCGGTGTTCAGCATCTATGTTGGACGGTGAAAGTGAGTAGAAAGGGTAAATCGACTACGCTGGATTCGATCATCGTATTCCCCTGACTCATACCTTGCAAAAATGTAGACTTCCAGCGCGACCGCACCTGCGACAGGTGTGGGCCACACAGAGAAGTGCCTTTCAGCGTCCATCTTAGAGGTTGAAAACTTGTATAAAATGTAAATCTACCACTCTCGACTCGAATATCTTATTTTCGTGTCACTTACTTTGCAATAAAATGTGAGGTCCAATGTTTTTCGAAAATTAAGCACCTTGCGAGATCGAATTCGCGTAGTGTGTTTCGTGTATGAGTGGGTATCGGAGAATGAAATTCGAAACGTTACCAGATTAGACGACGCTCTTTTCAACTAGCGGGTGTTTTTGCCATGTCTGGTCTGGATGATGTTGAAGCACCTATTTTCGTATCCAACCACTTATTAGAGCGTGTTTTCCATACATTTAAAGTGACCTGTTCTTCTCTGAAAACATAATTATTTCTTTATTACATCTCGTCGTCTTCGCCTTTGCCAATTACTTCATTCATTGCATCCACTCTTTTCCTCCGCCCCATTCCATAGCTTCCAATCTGTTCTTAATTGCAATTCAGCACAAAACTATCCAGGATACACGCCCAGAACATATGTGACTTATATTCAACAGTAGGAGAAGCTTTACTGTAATTTTAACATTTACGTAAATTTAATTACAACAAGGTTTCATGTTAATTGGACGGTATTACCGAATTATTGGCAAAAATAATTTCTAAACAGTGTATGGTTTCCGATTTCATTTTAGTCTGACGCATGGACCAGGAGCTGGCCGTGCGGGGTTGGCGGCCTCACTAGAGAATAGGGTTTCGATTCGCGCGGGGTGATCTACCGCCGCAGCCCCGTTCACTCATCAGACTAAAATGATTGCGCGAACTCCACCTACTACCCCCGGTCAGAATGATTCACGTGGTCTCCCGGTGGAGCTTAGACCCCCTCCCTCCACCATTGCGCAGCTCAAACCCCCCGGTGTGGATATCCACACCCCGCGCCAAACCCTGTGGACGAGTTGTCTCAGGCCTGCATTTCTCTTCATTCGCTATCGGTACACAAGAGCGAAACAGGCTATGGAGACAGCCCAGCAATGGACTGAAGAACGACGACTTGTCCAGAACTCATCCATCCATCTAGCTGCTTTCCAGCTTGCAAATCTGGCATGGGGTGAGGCATGTGGTGGTGAGCGAACGAGGTAGAGCCTGTGGCGGTCGCTTATATCTCGTTTGTTTGGAGGTTTCGAGATCTCGCACTTGGCACGTGTTATACAGAACGGGTCTACTGCACAATCAAATAAAAATCACAAAATTCATGTCTGATGGTGTGCTGTGCCTCTAAAGACACAGTTCAAGCTCGTGGGTAAAATTTGATAGTCTGGTCCGGACGCCTTATGTAGCTACCCTGCCAGACGCGGAATCTCAACTCTTCAGAATAAGCGAGAAAAAACGAGCACCCACTCTCTCCGCCCCCGAAATCAGCACCCATTCGCTCTGCCCACTTCGAAGTTTTCAGTCTCAATAGGGAAGAGAAGTGAAGTGGAATCTTATCAAAATCTATGTTCTTCCTTTGGTTATCGGCCTAACTTTATAATGTGGTTTGCTCCGGCGCGATGACTACGAACGACGAGGGAAAACAGGACCGCGACAACTCGTCCACGAAACTCTCATAGTCCGAAAACACAATCTTTGAGGGGCCGTAACTCCGTTCGTAGTGGGTTTTGAGCAATTCTGGAGACACTATTGTGATCAGTCCGACATTTTCTCCAAGATAAGCTCTAAAACTGAAAAACGAAACTGAGGTTGGACTGTGCCTTTGAAGGCAATGTTCACGATAAGAATCGTTTTTCTGTTTTTCCCATCTGTCTTGAAAACGGTCCCATGTTGATTCCAATGATGTCTCTGGAATCGTAGAAGACCACATGGAAACAGAGTTATGGCTTCTTAAAGGCACAGTCCAACCTCAGAATCGTTTTTCAGTTTCCGTGCCTTTCTTGGAAACGGTCCCGCGCTGATTCCAACGATGTCTCTGGAATCGTACGAAACCCCCTTGAAACGGAGTTATGGCCCCTCAAAAATTGAGCTGCGGAAGCTTGGTGGACGGGTTGTACGAGGCTCGTAACTTCCGTCATTTGTGCCCGATGTATGCGAGCCGACCTGAACAAAGAGAGAAGTCGAAGATGCAATTGATCAAAAACAATTGCTCATCTCGCCACTCCATCTTGAAAAGCAGCAAAATTTCCTTCTGAGTCAACCAATATTCCAGCAAGTTACGAGAGTTATAAGAGATGAGCGGCATAAAGATATAGAAATTCGGAAGGGTGCGTTCCGAGTTTTGGCATTGAAATATATTACGGGTGTATTACGGGAAAATCGGGTGCTAAACACTTTGGTAGACCCAGTATTTTCTAGTTAAGCGTCGCTTATATTTCCGCCGTCAGGCTGCGCGCAACAGTGGATTTCTATGATGTTGATCAGGCGATCACAGGATTCCACTTTGCCGCGCCGCTCGCCGGTGGAAGTATACGCGACGCCTTGCTCTGCACTTTGTACGCCTCTTCAAAAGCGGAACATGGATGGCCGAAAACGGCTGAAAATGCGGATCCCGAACCTTGGAACGCGGAATTTAGCTCAACCCTGGTAGTTACCTGATCACGAAAAAATTCGCCACCCAAAGGTTTCAATAAGATTTCGTTACTACAAAAAAGAATAAGAAAACCGGAAAAGTGAGTGGGCTTCTATATGAGCAGCGAAGAAGCATTGAGTAAGAATACAGCTTCGACTTTGAGCAATGTTCGATTTTTTCGACTGAAATTACATTCATTACATAATCAAGACGTTTGAAAGTCGTGCTTGAGAAAAGCATATTGGGGTACGGAGCTGAATGCTTGCCCAGTATACACAGTTGGACTATAGGAGTCGATGACAGGGATGAGCGGAATGAAAATTTTGCTTTTTGAAATCCGGAAATCAGAACAACATCCCGTAGTTCGGAAATCGGATTTCGGGAACCGGACCAAGCTTCAAAATCTCAGAAAACGGAATTCGGAGTTCAAAAAAGCTGCAGAAATCGGAATTCGGAAAACGGTTTACCGCTCATCCCTGGTCGAAACCTAGTATGCGTTGGGAGCACCTGTGGTTGACATATCACCGCTGGGATGCAACTCATATTGGGCTGTCGTCCAACCCCCCGAGTGCAAGAGATGAGGCTCTCAAATCCCAGCCCACTTCCACTAAACTATTAGGCGGTGCTCCGGATGCTCTGCTCGCTTCTAAGGACTTACGAGCGGTGTTCCCGAGTCTCCGTGCACTCTCAACAAGCTTTACAGTTGTTGTTTACCCCTACTTTCTGCCTTCAATGTTCGTAGCTGAACAGGTTTATTTATAGTTAGATTCGCGGCTTGTTTCCTCACGAAGAAACATTTGAATCCCACCCCCCCCCCCCCGCGGCTGGCGAAGAAGGTCATTTGCGCCTGCCCGCTAATCGATTCACGCCGAGAGAAGAGCGCGGCCGGTCAGCTTACCATACAGCCAGCCGCCGTTGAGATTTAGGCCATCCGCGCCAGCTATGGGTGAGCGCTTTTTCTTGAGGAAGCAAGCCACGGACCTAACTGTATATAGTTTACCGCAATGTTAAAAGACTTTGATGCGGTGGCGGCCGACACACCAAAACTACGGTGAAAATCTGGTGCTTTGCCTGATTTCGTCATCGATCGACAGCACAGCTGATTTTCTGGGTTAGTTACGGGTTTTCATTTTCTTTCACGCTTGTTTCTGCTTTGTTTTTGGGCTTTATTTTTGTCTCTGACTCTTTCATTATCGCTAATGGGGGCTTTTCCTAGTGCGTGATGAGAATTCGCCGTTTTTTCGAATTGTAAGGCAAACTTTCGAAAAAAAAAACACCATCGAACCCGACCAAGCGGCAAATTTTCCTCACGCACTAAGAAAAACCTCTATTTGCAATACTTAAACAGTTAGAAACAAAAATGAAGCAGAAACAAACAAGAACAAATAACAAAAACCGTAACTCACCCAGAAAATAGGCTGTGCTGTCGATCGATGACGAAATCTGACAAAATGTCAGATTTTCCACCGTAGTTGGAGCGTGTCGACAGCAACCGTACCATAGCCTTTAAGCATTGCGTTGAACTGTGTCTGGCCGAGCGTTTCGAAGGACATCGTCGTTTACAGAGGCGTAGAAGGCAGTGCAAGGTTAGAATCGAACACTCAACCACAAAATACTTCCACAGCTCTAGCGTTTCCGACAGCCCTTTCAGTTAGGAACGCGAAAGCCCAGTGAACAGTTCTAATAACTCGCACATCTATCCACCAATAAAGCAGTTTTACGTTTGCTGTTGACAAAAGACCAGTAACGCATAATTGTTAAATAAAGTAATAAGTAATGTGTCATGCTGTGTTCCTAAAGCCTCGTTCATTTTTAGAAACACTTTACTCCGTGCCCCGGTGCCCTGCCCTCGTCTAGTGACGTCCTGAATGGTGCTCCTGGAGTCCACTTTCAGGGATGCTCTACTCGCCCCCCATTCAATAAGTACACACTTTTTAACACATTGTGCGTTCTCTCTTCTAATTCCGCACCCATTCCCCTTCTCCTTGCTAAGATATTCTACTGAAGGTGCCCAAGTATTCGAACATGGAGCATAAATTTAACCCCTATCTCGCGATGAAAAGATGAACATCGAAGGAGAAGAATTAAACGTTATTCCCGTATCTTGTTCCGGCTTTCGCACCTATTTTTCGGAATTCCCTCCCACCTGCGAAAATCGGAAAACGGAATTCCGCTCATTCCTTCTCGGGAGCTTGCGATAGCTACTGTTCTTACTTCCATTCTCATTCACCTTATCATTTCCACATAACGCCAAAATCCAGAAGCAGTATGCATTGTGGACATATGAATCACACTGTTCTTCATTTCTAGATACAGTTGTGTTCTTTTTCTCAGCGAAATGACAGGAATTTTCAGCGTAGATCCCTAGAAAACATAATATTCAATAGCCGATTCACTAACTCAAAGCAATGAGCTGCTGTGATGAGGTGAGTCCTGTCCAGAACGCTTGCGCCGCAATTATGAGCATCAGTCTGGAATGATCCAATACGATCAATAAGGCTTGCACTCTATTTCGGGGCGGTATATGCTCCGTTCCATCCCGTGCCCAGGGTTGGGCAGGCCGTTGCGCCAATTTTTGTCGAAGCTACGCCCCCCCTTGTTGACCGAGATTTGGAAGTAAATTTTCAAAAATTTACGATCCCCCCTCTCTAGATGAGAAATTGCTTTAGCTCACTTTGAGTGATAAATTTGGAGAAATTTTAAACTTGTGGTTATAAAAGGCAATTTCCTTATTCCTACCTCATTTAACCTTTCCAATTGGTTTCGAGAAATTCCCGTTTTTCTCCAAACATTTTACGAGCCCCGCCCCCAAATTTTCAGTGCTTCCAGCAATTCCCAAAATTTCTACGACCCTCCTTTGCGCCAGGTCGCAACCCTGCTCAACCCTGCCCCTGCCTGTGTTCGTGAATGCTGTTTTCTCCATCCATCCACTCCCACTGTCTTTCCTTTGTCTCCGCGCAGGACCGCCGCGGATATTTCGTTCCAGTACAGAGTGGATGCTTGGTGAAAAGCCCAAAAAGAAAACTAAACGACTGCATTCGACGGTCACGCGATTAGCGCCCAAACTCACGGATCTCTTCCTAATCGAAGCTGTCCAAGGAAACGCTCCGGCGACGGTCTCAAAACCACCAACGACTCGAGCGAAGCGTACATGAAGGGGATCTCGTGCAACTGCATTTACCTGACGAACGCCACATGAGTTCGAACCAGCTGCAAGGCGAACTCTGATTACTATAAGGCTGTTAAAGGCAGCATACACGCTCGCAAGCGTGGTCGAGATAACAGTATAGATAGGTCCGCACGGCCCGTACTATGTCGTCAACGACGTTTGAAGCACTGAAAACTGTCCAGGATGACAGTATTTGACAATGTTTGAGCAATCTTGCCTTCCACGCCCGTATTTTCACACCCCTTTGAGTAACAGAATGAGAATCGATACTTGTGAAAACGTGTGATAGTTGAGAGTGATAGCACTATCAAATGGGAGTGCACGTGAGAAATAGCTTGGTTTACTTGAGTATAACATGTTTGTGCACTGATAAAATCCTCCATTTCAAGAGGTCAGCCAAAGTAGAGCGGCATTCTCGAAAGTGGACGAGAGTCAATATATATGCAGACATGTTATACTCAAGTCAACCAAGCTATTTCTCTCGTGCACTCCTATTTCATAGTGCTATCACTCTCAATTATCACACGTTTTCACAAGTATCGATTCTCATTCTGTTACTCGAAGGGGTGTGAAAATACGGGCGTGGAAGGCAAGATTGCTCAAACATTGTCAAATATTGTCATCCTGGACAGTTTTCAGCGCTTCAAATGTCGTTGACGACATAGTACGGGCCGTGCGGACCTATCTATGCTGTTATCTCGACTATGCTTGCGAGCGTGTATGCTGCCTTTAAGAAATATTCGTGTGACGTTCTGTTGAAAACCAAACAAGTGTGAGCATGTACCGAGTTTTTGCGAACGGCAACGAATACGGGCTAGTCGATCGCACTGCATGAGCCCCCGAAGAGAGCATAGCTCGCCACAATTGATCAACCAACCGTTGGTGTTCGTTTTCGAGGAAGTTATGACATCTGCTGGTGTCCTGAACTACAGCGTTCATCAGCGCGTCTCATTTACAAAACCGACAACCAATATGTACAATACCGCCGCTATCCAAGGGAAAAATTGGTCGAAATGGGCAAAGTGGGCCACTAAAGCGTCTTTCGACCACAACTCGCCTCAAAGTGCTCCATTTTCAATTTCGAAAACGCTAAAATGTACAGCATGTCGTGATCTAGCCGATCGTGTGAGAATATTTTGTAAAATTCGAGAGCAATATTATTTTTAAGACGGAATACATTTCCATTTTGACCCTGCTAGAGATCGCGTACAGCTGTTTTTTACCGAATGGGCTCGTTATCTTGTGATAACATAAAATTCATGACTAACTCCATCCTAAAAGGCCTTTTCATGAGTGAATTTCAATTTTGTCTCATATAGTTAGATAGGTTGTGGGACGGTGAACATTTTGGTCCTTTCAAAATTGACAACGGAGCACTTTAAGGTGTGTTGTGGTCGAAAGACGGTTTAGTTGCTCACTTTGCCCATTTCGCCCATTTTTTCCCTTCGATAGCGGCGGTATTGTACTTAGGTCCTTCTGACTTTGAATTGTTTTTGGTTGGATCCTTCTGACCACTTCTGAATGCTTTACTTACCCCATGTTCATGTCAGAGCAAATTCTATCAGCAGCACGTTGTCCGAAGTTCTGAGCACACACTGGTTGCCAGATACCTTTGAAGAAGACCTGCACACCACCACTGATCTCATTTCCGTCTGTCAGACGGAAGGAAACGTCTGCAAATAAATGATAAAAGGTTTTTATAGCTCTAGCTTCTTTGCTTTATAGCGGAGCGGAAAGAATTAAACTACATTTTGCATCTGTAAAACAACATTTTCAAAGGTAAATGTCTTGCATTAAACCCAGACCGCTGCTCTTAAACGCCGTTAGCGCCCATTTCGCGTATATTATCACTCTAAAATAGTGTTAGAGAAATATCGTATTCACGCACCGCTGCATCCGCGTTCGTCAGAAGCATCTGAGCAGTCAGCGGCCCCATCGCATAGCTGCTGACGAGATAAGCAAGTTCCATCGTCACAGGCAGCATCCGAGCAAGTCGAGCACATGAAATGAAACTATAGAGGGCAGCTAACAATCGGAGAAATTTATCCCGGAGCCGGATTTATTGCCGATATATTCGGGTGATACAAGGGACTTCCAACCACTCCTTTGCAATGCCAGAACTAAACTAACATTACGGAGAATATGCTTGAATCGCCGAAGAATTCGCCCGAGATGTAGCGCGGTGAAGATGCCCGCGAGAGGGGAGAAAATGCCAATTACAATCTTTCGTAATCATCAAACAACCCTACCTCGCGAGGGTTAACCTGACCCCAACCCCAGGCTTCTACCCCTGTTTCCATTCTTCTTCGTCGGATGTTCAGTGCGATTTTTCTACCCACCTCTTTCAAACGATACATTTACATATATAGTTCAGTTCCGCAATCGCGTTTAGTCCTTATTATCACAATCGTAGAAGCGAAGCGGTTGTTTTTTAAAACATCAACTAGAATCATTCTCAAAACAACCGCTTCGCTTCTACGATTGTGATAATGAGGCTTTGCGGACTGAACACGATTGCGGAACTAGATCCTATGTACTCAGAAAATCGCAATCAATGCGTGTCGAATATACATTTAACTCGAGTGACCATACCCATCGAAACGCACTATCGCAGGGGCACGTGCACCAAAGAGCAGCAAGTGCGGCAAAATTTTATCGCAGAAGCACGTGCTGCTAAATGTTATCTCAGGAGCACGTGCTCCAAGATAGTCCAGCGCTAGCGTACCAGCACACCGACACGCAACGCTGCCGGCACACCAACGTGCCACTCGGCCAACTCGCTGACCACCACGTGGGGCCACCATCGGTTGTACGAGAACTCCAACGGCTGGGCGGCCAATTATCGCAAACTTGGGTAATTGAGCCGACGACGCTGCCGACATCTGACTATGAGTCCCACCTCAAGAGTGCGTCGTAAGCTTTCCTTTTTGGGAAAATGGTATTGTCATCGATTTGAATGCGCATCGTGCACGTACATATTGAACGTTTTAACTGTTGATGCACCTGCCCTAATTTGAAGCACAATAGGAGCACGTGCTCTCTTAACAGCACTTTACCTGACTGTGCTCAAAACCGCCTTGTCTTCGAGTTGAATGTATATTCGACACGCACTGAATGCGGCGATGGTCTGAGTAGATCGGGCTGGCTACACCCGGGCCCGAATGCATCATTGGGCCGGGTTGGGGGAGGGTCAGGGCACTCTGCGCCCTTGAAGAACTCTGTAAATCACCAAATCAATCGTGCCTCAGCTGTCCCAGCTAGGAGGCTGGGGCAGATAGAGCAGCGAAAAACACAGCTGGGGCACGATTGATTGGATGATCTACTGCCCTCGCACGGCGATCTTCAATGATGCCGAATGCCCTGCCCCTACCCCAACCCGGCGCGTTGATGCATCCGGCCCCGAACTGGACGGATGTTGGCACCATTTATGAATGAGGTGGATACATATCGATACAGCATATCTGGGGCGGTAGTAATCTGGTCTAAAGTGCGAATTAATGACAATGAACATCTTCGACTGATGTGGAGTAGACAACCATAATAATGAGGAGCCAGCCATATGTTGAATGAGGAACTGTAACGCTGTAAACAAAATCCACCACGCTTGTCGGAAGCGAACCAGGCCAAAACGAGTGGAACGAGAGCAGCGCGACATTGCACTGCGCCATTGCGCTACCTGTTGAGTGCATTGGGGGAAGCAGAATCCAGCCATCAGGCTCACTGTTGCATCACATACTGTACTCAAAAACACAATACACTCTCAGACATTGTTGTATTTTTTCGGTTTTTATCTAATTGTGTAGTAGAATACACTTCTATAGCTCTTGTTAAGTGCGAGATCTCAATTCTCTCTAATAGGCGAAATATGAGTGGCCACCACAGGTCACCGCTTTTCTCAGTCTTCGAGCTCAATAGCGGCTAAATACATATATGGATGGACTTCATCCACGACTTCGGTTTCCATTCCTTTGCCAGCTGGTCTCTTTATTCTGATTCGCTCAAGAATTAGGTGAAAAACTAGTTAGGGGAGGGGTATATATATAGCGAGTGTTTCTCTTCAAGCTCTGCATAAATTTTGAATTTTTTCGGGTGTCTTATACCTTTAGGGCAGTGTTCGCGATAATATTCAGGCTTCCATCCTTTTGGCTTTGAAGGTCTTGTTAGGGTAATAGTTTGTTGTTACCTAGTCTGGCTCTCCTTACTTCTCGTACAAGTCCCAGGACTTCAGTTTTGATGGCGAAGACACTATTTTCTCTGAACCGTTTTGTTGCTAATATTCGCTGTTTCAACCGCGCGCTGAGTAACTCGTCCATTTCCACCGGATAACAAAATAACCGTTATTCCTCTATTTGTACACAGTTTTCGTTCGTTTTTTCGTTAGTTCCCAATACAACCAGCTCCAAAACTTCGATTTATGTCATAAAGTCGATACCATTTTTGAGCTTGTCTGCTGCCTCTAAAGGCAGCGTTCACGATAAATTCCACTTCCGATATCTCCACGGCTTACGGAAGGTCTGGTGCCCTATATAGCAAGTAATGCTTAAAAAGAACACGAAAGACGAGTTTTTGAGCAAAAATAGGCTCCCTCTTGTTTACGTTGATTTTTGAGCGTGTAGGAATTGACCGCTAGAAGGATGATAGCATTCAATGCAATCAAGCGATCAGCTCACTTATCAGCACTTCCTTGACTTGATCATTCCTGTAATCTGATTCTTCATATGTTCATTCTGAGGGGCGGATCTGGGGCATCAGACGTGTCTGGGGCCCCAAAACGCTTGTTTGCAGCCGTTAATTTGCCGTTCCTGGCTCGTTTTCTACCGTTCTTTGGACACTAGGAGCCTAAGATCCTTCTCGCCTATCATTTCACAGTGGAAAGTCAACGAGGATGATCATCGTGAACGCTGCCTTTAGGTACGGTGTGTTCAGTACAGTTTGTGATTGATTTGAGATTTTTTCGGCAAAACGCATTGGTTAGAGAGGGAGACTAATTCTTGTATTGCATAATTGTTGAACTTTTGCTTTAATAAATAGATTATTATTATGGAAAATCAGCAAATCATGTAAGGAAAGGGTAAAAATTGGTACGAAGGGTAAAGACGAGCAGAGTGTTACGTAATACACAATAAAGTCGCATTTAAGATTTCAAAATAGGTCACGGGAAGGCGTTTCCTGTGCAGATCCTAAGGTTGATGATGCTACAAGCGTTTACTTGAGGTGGGGTCAGCCCCTCGTTCACTGTGACGTCTGCAATGCTGTTCTCAATACCGGGCCGCTCCGTCCGGTGTAGGGTTGTTGACGGCGCTATCCATGCAGGCATCACTCCGTCGGCACTGGAGTTTGTGACCACGGTGTGTGAGCGACTCACCCCTTCTGGGATGCTTCCTGGCATGGTCGTCAAATCGTTTCAACGGGAGCCCTGAATGTAGTCGAGAGGACATTTAGCGAAGATCGATCTGAATGCGCTGCGCCCTCTCTTTTGCCGCCTTGTCTCGTGCGCTCTAACCACCACTCGATCAGCGGCAGCCATCTGTCGCTGATGTTCGCAATCAGCGACATCGGTTCTAAATCAGACCTCTTGCTGGGACGGATCTTGTGCGCCCGCCTTCTCGCCGTTTGCCAATCATGGCAGCCTCGGCATATGGTGTGCCGCGCTCGCTGCGGCGGCGACCACGCAACATCGATAACGAGCAGGCTGATTAGGCGATCGGCGGAGATCATGCGGAGCAAATGACTATCGACACATACATTTAAACTCCGTTTTGAGCAAAAACAGTAGGGAATCCTTTTAATGCCTTCAAACATATCGAAATTAAGGCGCTTTGTTATTTGCGTAGGGCAGTTCAGACCCAAAGCTAAGGTTGATCCATACCGATGTTAGAAATGATCTTGACATGGATATTTATCGTTGTTAGGAGATTATTCACGATGTAATCCGTTCGAACCACCTTTGAAATTTCTCCATTCGATCAGGTCTGGAGCGCCTCCGCCCATTTTCAACAAGGATAACCCGATGATTTTGATTTTAAAGAGCATTTCTGACACGGGTGTGAGAAATTCTCCGATTTTTTTCAAGGGGTTGAAACCCCTGGGTGGGAGCATTTCTGACTTGAATTAAGCAATTGAATATTGCATTATGTCGCGTCTCAATTTATTAAATGTTGGTAACCCTTTAGATGACAAACTAATACGCTCTTTCATTCAAACTTTTGTTTTTTAAAACATTGCCTACAAAGGAAGAAATATTACCCACTCCAAGGTTTCAGACTTTGCATGATCCTGAAATGTTTTAGGTCAGTACGAAGATACCTCAGCGTTTTTGCCTCAAAAAGGAGTTTAGATGTGTGTGCCAATAGCGATTTGTTCTGCATGATCTCCACCGATCACTCAATCGGCCTGCTCGTTATCGATATTGTGTGGTCGCCGCCGCGGCAAGCGCGGCACACCGTATGCCGAGGCTGCCATGATTGGCAAACGGCGGGAAGGCGGGCGCACAAGACCCGTCCCAGCAAGAGGTCTGAATTAGATCCGCGACATCTACAAATCTGAGTCAAAGATAGATTTGATTTGGAGTTTCCTTGCTCATTAAGAGTCGGGATTTTACCTGGGGCATCCTCATGCATCACACAAAGTTTCTAAACTATTACACAGATGTCCCTCACAATCAGATGCAATTCAAATAAACGATTTAGGTTGTATATTAAGCCAGATTACTACCGCCCCTGGCAATCATCACGGAAGCCTGCGACGAATTTCGTTTGGTGGACTCAACCGCGTGTAGCTGGTTCATGTCGGAACACGAGTAAAAATGAGAATTTGATAAGGGAGTGGGAGAGGCAACAGTGGTAAGAAGTGAGGTTATTTTATGCAAAGCCAGTTTTACAATCTGCTGCTGAAGAATTTTGCGAATGACGTGCGGAATCTGCAAAATTGGCTGATGAAAAATAGGCAAAGAAGCCACTGCATGGGGAAGCAACTTTGTGTTTGTGTGAGCTTTTTGTTGACTGTTTGATATATATCAGGTCCCACGCGTAAGAATTTAGATACCGGTGGAACAGAAAACATCTTGCATACGATTTTTATTCGCCTACTCGATAGAACATGGTTGAAAACCGACCGGCCCAAAATTTAAGAAGTTCTTATCACCCACTAAGGCCCCGGTCAAACTTCGTCGAAAAACCTGCTGAGTCCGACTGAGTCCGAATGACTCCGGGGTGGAAAAACCTGCTGAGTCCGGTTGCCACCAGCGCCAACCAGTTCCTCTGCGAAACACGGAATCGATAGTCATCGGCAGCAGTAGGTGGGGCAGAGCACAGACGACGAGAGTCGAGATGCGGCGGGACTCGGCAGGTCGCAGTCGGCCCGAAAAAAATGCACCCAAATCACGTGAGGAACTCCTATATCGACCGGGTGGGGTGAGGATGATTTCGGTGGGACTCAGTGGGACTCAGTCGGTGTATTGGCACCGCCCGTGTACGCATGAGAACAATCAGTATCGACCGGGGGGATTGCGGTGGGCATCAGATGGTCGCAGTCGGACTCAGTGAGTTGATTTTTTTTTGCACCCGTTTCCCACGAATTGGGTGCGTATCGACCCGGTGGGACTCAGTAGATCCACCGACTATAACGGGGCCTTAGATGATCCTGACTGAATGGTGGGTTTACTACGGATCTATGCCTCTACAGATTAGACGAACTTAACTATTATGTTAGGTTTTTTTTCTGTTCAGTCGGCCACCCTTTTCACTCAGAACGTTAGAGGGCCGTGTGCCCGGGAATTTCCGACCAAGGGCGAGCGGCGGGGGCCATGTTTTGCGAGAGGAGAATCATCAGGAGCGAGGCGGGGGCGCCACCAAATATCGTTAGCTTGGTCCTGCAGGGAAAATTCGAAACAGAGGAAAACATGTTTGCTCGAGCAAATCGCACGACACGTTGAACGCCAGAATCAAACCCGCGCCACATACGGAGCACAATTTTATGGTAACTTCACTGCAGGCACCACTGAGTAAGTACTCAGGTACTCAAGGCGACGGCCGGCGAGCGGGTATGCCGAAAACGACGGCCGGCGCCCCACATTTCGAGGGTGCCGGCCAGCGGCAAACCATGCTGCATGCGGCGCACACGCAGCGCGGATATTGGCTCGCCCGCGAGCCACCAAACACGTCACGCCATCTTCAATTCGGCCGGTTGGAAAGACAATCGATACTGGTCACGAACGATCACGGCGTAACAAGCTTATCACGTGCACAGCCGGTATAAAAGGCGCCTCATCTCACTAGAGTCCTCATTCGGCATTCTAATGCCCGCCTTGGAAGGTGACTTCGAGGCACTCTCCGGAGGCCAGCATATTTTTGACCGCTGAGGGGATAGGGGTATCCCCACGGCTGGAGGGGGGGGGGGTGCGGTTTTCGCCGCGATCCGCGGGAAGGGTGGTTCCTCACCGCAGACTGCGGCGAACCGATACGGGGCGTTTCTCCGCCGTAGGGCCGGGGTGACATGCTCGATGTAAACAATAATACAAATAATGATCGCGGGCCATCTGGTAAAGGTCGGCCGGCCATCGACATGAAGCTGGCCGGCGAACCAAAAGCGGGCGGCCGGAGGACGGAGACCGCGGGCCAGCTGGGAAAGGTTCGCCGGCCGTCGTCCTGAGTACCTGAGTACTTACATCATCGCGCACTTCGCGGGGTAGCAGTAAGGTAAGCTCCCCAGTTTATTGATTATACTTGAATGGGACACCCACCATGGGGTTTGGAAAATTTTGGAGAAGGGTATAGCACCCGCCAAGGGTGTGAGAGGTGGTTCCCGGAGATTGTTATACAAGGAGTCAATCATTTATATATTTTAACGATGACACCGCGGAGATGTTCTTCCCGGGCCCAGCGCCCCTTTGCTTGGATATCCGGGCGTCGCGCCCATTATGAGTCATGGGGCTGGGGTGGGGACCTGTAGGGCGCCAGGCGCGGAGGGGGCCCCGCCTCGCTGATTGGTGGGTACGGGGGCGCGGCCCTCCGACGTTCTAAGCACCTAAACTCTTGCGTGACCGGCCTGAGGCCCCGACAGAGCTGGCCCATCGATCGAGTGCCACCCGGGCCCGACATCATGAAAGATTGACCCGTGAGGCAAGGGTAAATGTTAATGAGAAAACCTGCAATTCATGTGCACTACGCGTCCGTGGAGAAGCGAGACAGGCACATAGAACACAGAAATTGCAAAGATTCCTAGTAATGGCATGTGGATCGAATCCACACCGCGGGTGTGGCTAAGGAGCAGTTCAGCTGGTACATACGACGCGCGCGGCGGTAAAACGCTGTGCGCGCTCATCGTCCTTGGGGCGCGTTAATCAAGGGCTCTCAAAAAAGTTGCGAATTCCATTGAAACGATGGTATGTACGAGAAGCATTGCGTCTAAAAAGCACATTAGAAACAAAAAACATGAATGAAATGCAAAAAATGATAAAGGGGGACGGCTACAATGGGACAACGACTACTTTTCTCGGAGGTCCTCGGTTAACGCGCCCCAAGGACGATGAGCGCGCACAGCGCCTTTCCGTCGCGCGTCACGTGTGCTAGCCGAACTGCTCCTTAGCCACACCCGCGGTGTGGATTCGATCCACATGCCCCTAGTAATATTCATCACTAGGCAGCGTCCATACGTTGCGAGGGCGCGCGATTTGGCAAAATCGATGTTCATCGAGGGCACACGAATTGCTAGCCTCTCTCGCGCGCCCACGCCTAATTCGGGAGAGTTGCAGCCACTTTCAAGTCATTTCTCTAGCCCTCGAACAATAAGGACCAAACCCACCTCAAAACCAATGCCCTCGTGTCTAACACGCCTACCAAATCCCTCTCAAAGCGTGATAGGTGAGCAGCAAACAAGTCGATTCGGGTGAGTGATCACCAGATCGAGCGTTTTCAATCGAATCAACACGGAGCAGAATGCATACGCCGGAGCCCTCCTCCCTGAGCGGGCACCTATCAGCGTTGGAGAGCACTGAGGAACGCTAGAGAGCGAGAGCGAGCGCTCTTGCCACGTATGGAAGGAACCTTACCTCGCGGGTAAATCATTCACGAATACGGGCCTCGTTCGCTAAGTATACTCTATAAATGTCGTAGTTCTCATCATTCGATGCGCGAGCGGCGCGCGCGATGCCTCAGCCTCCGACTGCCCTCCGCTCTCTCACTGTCTCTAACCTCCGCTCCACACCAGCACGCGTGGGAACCACGTGAATTTCGCCGTTTTATAGCCTGTACCAGACAGGTGGAAATTTGAGTGCAGACAATGCACGTGATAAGTCCGTCTGCGTCCGTCAGTAGTCCACCCCGTCGATATTCGTAGTCCGTCAATAGTCTGCGTTCGGATGCGTTCCAGAGTCTTACATTGTCAACGATTATCGACCGGGTTGAAATAAGTAAGGCGGAGTCAGACGATCCAACTGTGATGGGGCCTGATATATGTGATGGATGCATTTGGGTACTATCCTAGACGGCGCCATCCATGGGCCGTATTCGCCATCAACCCGCCGGGAAAACGAAGAGGAGATGAGGTGAAGATTCAGTACAAATCGCGCGCTCCACGACCACCCCTCGCCTCCCTTGGCTTCCCTCGCGACCACCGGAATTTCTCGCATCGCTTCGCTGAAAAATGCCTGCTTCCCGATGGAGTTTTCATCTTTTCGCAGTGATATGGATACGTAACACAGTTTGCATTACCATCTTACAGAGGGTGAGATGGGTTCGTCAAATTCTCTGGCGCGCGGTATCATGCCTTCCGCTTCCCTTCGACTTTCCTCGGCGCTTCCCATCGACTTCCCTCGGCCCCAGCAGTCAAAGTTTTGTTTTCCATCCTGTGGAGGGTGCTCTTGAGGAAGACCAAAGGTCACTTCACAAAGTCTCCATCCAAATGCCGAGCGAGGTCTCAGTAACAACTTGGCCAGTAGCAATCACCCCGGAGGGTGGGAGCTACCGGCTTTCACAGCGTTGTGACTGTGTCTGTCACTTATCAACGATCATTGTTAACACGCCGGCATAGAAATGCACAGGCGGCGCATTATTTAAAGGCACTGTCCGCGATAAACTTCATCCTCGAATTTTTCATGACAAACGCTTCTCGTGGCTCTCAGAAGCAGAACAGCGTCGAAGAAATGGGACGAAAAGCTACCCAGGAGCCGCAAAACGGCTTAGAAAAGTGGGCAAACCCCGCCGCTGTGGGCAAGTCCCGCCTCTTTCCGCCCCTCGACTAGAACAAAGGAACACTCGAAATCGTGAGTTGAGCGATGGTTTCCGATCAAAAGCCCCGTTCTTCACTTCATTCTCAACTTCCCTCTTTACTCAGGTCAGCTCGCATAGATTGGCTGCAAAAGACGGAAGTTACAAGCCTCGAACAACTCGTCCATCACTTTCCCTAGCTCAATTTTTGAGGGACCATAACTCCATTCCCAGAAGGTCTTGTACGATTCCAGAAGCATCAATCGAATCAGAATGGTACCGGTTTCAAGATGGGCAAAAAAACAGAAAAGCGATTTTTATCGCGATTAGTGCCTTTATTTATTCTTTTATTTATTTATTTATTTATTTATTTATTTATTTATTTACGTTGTTTAAGACAATCGTAGGAAAGAAAAGAGAAATAAAGAAGAATATCTCGAATGATCATCACAAACAGCGACATGAAAACAACACGAGGACGAACAACCAGCAAGATTGCTCAATGCTCAAGGATTTTTGGAGCTATTAGGCACTTGAAAGGTTCTAAAGATGGTGCTGCTGGTAATCTCTTGCTTAATGCCAAAAACATTGACCCTGCCCTGATCGAGAAACAAGCGGCTCTGTATCGCGGTTTAGCCCTGCGGAAAGAAATCTTATATCGACCTCCTCTAGTGACAGACCTGGCAATACTAAAGAAGTGCTGGACCTCAACATCACATATTCCATTGAGAAGCTTATACACCATCATAGCATCAAACATTTTACGTCCTGTTTCGAGAGTTGGTAGTCTAAGGAGAGAATTTCGGACATTAGATGAAGGTATGTTATTGTACTGAAAACCCTGAGTCCTGATGAAAAGTTTTCTAGTGAAGTTACTCTGAACCTTTTCAAGCATCACCACATCTTTCCTTTTAGTTGGATTGAAAGCAGTGCAACCGCATTCCAACAAAGGTCGTATGTAGGTTTTATAGGCTTTGAGTAATATATTTCGATCTTCAGTAGAAAGCGCCTTCAATATTTGAAAGGTGCGAACAACGGCCTTCCTGTATATGTGCTCATAGTGAGGAGAAAAGTCGAGCTTATCAGTGTAATGAAATCCCAGATCTCTCACTTTATCCACTATTTGGATAGGAGTTGAGCCTAAAACGTAAGAACCGTACATAGGATAATTACCCAGTCTCAAATGTAAAGTTTTACTAGCTGACAGGGGAAGTTGCCAAGCAGCAGACCATCTCACCAGAGCATGAATAGCAGATTGCATAGCCACCGTTCTTTGAGCGCTGGAAGTGTCACAGTAAATTGCGACGTCATCTGCAAACTGCTTGCATTTAACACCTTGCAGCTCTAGTAATGCTGGAACTTCTGCAGTGTAGATGTTAAACAGTATAGGGTATAAAACTTCTCCCTGGGGTACACCGCTTGTGGCCTGCATTGTTTCGGATGGAGTCATATTTACATAAACTTGGAAAGTTCTACCAATGAAAAATTGCTTTAGCCAGAGTAGAATTTTAGGATTGAAATTTAACGCGCCCATTTTGTGCAAAAGTTGTGCGATGTTAACTCTATCGAAAGCTTTTTCGAAATCAAAATATATCACGTCACATTGTCCATTGTCATCTAAAATCTCTGACCAGCCATTCAAGCACTCCAGTAGATTTGTTTCCACAGATCTGCCCTTCACAAAGCCGTGTTGATTTTTATGAATTATTGCATTTGCACTTATATGATCTAAAATATGTTTTTTGATGAAATTCTCCAGAAGCCGGCAAAAAACCGACGTGAGACTGATGGGTCTGTAGTTCTTCGGATCTGTAGCTGGCTGCTTTTTCAATATTGGTGTAACATACGAATGCTTCCATCTTTTTGGAATTCCGGCTAACAGTAACGATTGATTATAAATGTAGGACAGAGGACCAGCCAAAACATGAGCAGTGTTCATGAAAAAGTTGAAAGGAATTTGATCAGGGGTAATTGAAAAAGAATCAGGCCATGTAATCAAATAACTATAAACTGAGAGAGTGTCTAATGATGGAACATCTGGCATAGGAATCGGCGCCCCAAAGTTAACAGAGGGAATTTGAGAATCATCGGATGTGAAGACTTTTGAGAATTCTCTGGCAAAAACATTGGCTTTATCAATGTTTGTTCTTACCGTATCACCATCAATAATCAAATCATAACAACTATTTTTCTTTGAGAGCTTACGTCTTAGGTACTTAAACAAGTTCTGCTTGCGACCAGAACTTATTATTCTTTTTTCTAGTGTTGAGTTGTACTTATTCAAACGTTTGGTGAACATTTTGGTGAATTCGTTGTACTCTGGCCAGTAACCGCTTGTGTTAGCGTAACGGAATAATCTCTTTTTATGCTCGAGCATTCTTCTCAAGTATGGAAGCAGGTTGCATTTCGTAGGAACTGAAAGCACCCAAGGAACGAAGAGATCAATTGTATGATGCAGAATATTCAAAAACATTTCGTATTTATCATCTAATGTTGAGACCATTTCTAAAGAATCTCTCCATCTAATGCCAGAAAGGTAGTTGTTAATAAGGGTATAATCACACTTTGAGAACGCCCTTACATAAATGGGAGCACTCTCTTCGCCTTGAACCAATAATTTGTAAGAAACTTCCATGTGGTCACTATGGCCTATGGGAGCACTGGTGATAACCTCATCAATGGTTTGTGATGAATTTGAAAATAAAAGATCCAACGTATTATTTCCTCGGGTGGGACAAACGATATACTGTCTGAAACCATGACAGTTCATCAAACTAGAGAAGCTACTCGTTTGCGTCTCTCCAATCCACATCAGGCATGTTAAAATCTCCTACAATAACAGTAGACCACTGACAGATTGATAAATCACTCAATGCTTTGAAAAGCTGTTCAGTGAAATAGAGATTACAGGAAGGCGTTCTGTAGACCATCAAAAGCCGAGTAGTATTTAGATTATGGGAGAAATCAATAGCTAAGATTTCGTATCCGAAAGGTACCGACTCCGCGAAAACTTTTGCATAGGAAAATTTGTTCCGAAGCAGGATCACCACACCACCACCAGATTTAGAAACTCGGTCACAACGTATATCTGCGAAATTATTAGCCCAATTCCCAAGCATCGACCCAACCAGATGGTTGCTATTCAACCATGTCTCACAGAAAAAGTAGATATCATAGGAGCCACCAATTGTTAGATCGACATAAACAGAATTTTTAGAAAAAGATCTTAAATTGGCATAGATGCAGTTCAAATCAACATTCATGTCTCTTTCGGAAACTTGAGGAGACCGAGGATGAGAACTCAGTTTCCCTGCGTGATAGGAGCGTCGATAGGAGGAGTATCAGTAACACTAGCAGAGCGTGGCGTACTTGGCAGTTGACTAATCGGTTGTGACCTATTCCGAGAAGCCAAGCGCTCCCTACGTTCCTTGCGTCTGCGCTCCAGTTCCTCAAAAATTAGGGATTCTCTTAAATAAATCCCTCTTCCGGGAAATGATCGCAGACGCCAGGCGTACCTAACTGCAAAATTCTGAAACCTAGCAGCAGGAAGCACAACTTTGAGCAACCTATTGTGCGACTGGGATGGTTTTCCTAGACGGTACACTTTCGAGGGAAAACATTAGACTCCAATGTGGCAAAGAATACTGACAACTGCATTGTAATCAAGATCTAATCTATCGAACAAACTGTCAGTCGAACTCTCTGGAACTCCTGATACAACAACAGATCTCAATCTCTCATATTCTGCGTAGTCACACAACGGAGGAGCTGGGCTTGGTGAAGGAACATTCACAGCTACGGACTGACTTCTCTCTGATTCCAACCTCTGTAGACGGTCACGCAACTCCTGGTTTTCGCTAGCCAATCGATCACGTTCGTTTGACACTCGTTCGAAAGCCGAGCAAAGTGAACTTAGCTGAACAGCAATCGTGCTCAGGACTCTCTTCACACATTTCGGAACACTCTTCGTGCCATTGACTTCTTCTATCGCTGCTCTGAGATCTTCTGTGATGTTCGTCGTTACCGGACCATCATCTCCATTTGAACCTTCTCTGAACTCAACTGCACTAGATGTGTTCATGATAAAACAACCAATCGAATTCAATCGTCCAAATTGACCTTACGGGGCGACCTTTTTCTTCTTGAATTATTAAACGCGAGTCGCACGCGAGATCACAAGTTGAAGACAGGCGATTGACGGATGTTCAGTAGTCGTGAAGAGAACGGCGAGGTGAGTCGACCGCACGTGTGCACGTCAGAGAGTCGAATCGAATAATCGTTGTGGTCAGCTACCTGTCAGCGATGAGCGTTCCTTGTCGAGGTGGCCTGCTGAAAAGATGTGGTGACTCCGCTCACCGCTGCAGAGGGACAGGAATCACAGCGCGAAGCGAAGAGGGAATGGCTTGCAAGCGGAGTCATGGGGAAACACGTCCAACTTTTTTATAGAAAGTGCCCTCCAAGAAAGGGCAGTGGAGCAAGTTCCCCTGCAGCGCAACCGGTTCACTGTCCTCTTATTTTGATTCATTTCATTATATTTTAGTTTATTTATTACGCTGTAAAATACAAGCGTGTGATAAATAGCTACATTAATTGTATAAAACTAGAATTAATCATGCATATTTAGAAAGCCAATAACTTTGCACCAGCCAGACGCTTGAACCGCATAAGAATTATCTAACTGTTTTGCTGCGCTACGAGAGGTGTATGATTTGGCATAATTGTATTTGTGAGGGACTCGTTAGAAGAAGTGAAATACTCGGCGCATTTGATTTGGCATATGAGTAAACACCGAAAAAACGCTAAAAGCTCGATGAAATGATGTATAGAGGAGTCCACCAGGAGTGTCTTATTTGCTCAGATACAGACAGCACACTTCCCGCAGTACCATTAGCCGACGTAACGTAACCCCTCCTGCGGAAGGCCAATAGTTCGGTTGCAGGCAGTCGGCAGCGCCGTTTCGTTTACTGCCCGCACACGTTAAACAAGCACTCTGCGGCCCTTCTGCTATGGCGTTACGGCTAATCTGATGACTGACAGAAGACAATCGAAAATCGGTTTGCGGCACACTTGAAAATCACTTTCAGAAAACCCCTTCTGGGCTCTTCATCTTGAGCTGCTTCTGACAAGTAAGGAGTAAGCTTACACAGGGTTGCTTACTACACTCACTTGCACTTGCAGTCTTTTCATCCGCAGATGCCATCAACTGACAATGGCTCACCTGCCCAATGCACACAGCGCGGGTTTTGGAGAGAGTCTCAACACAGCGTTCTCTGCTCAGCAGTGGTTCATTGGCTCCACTCTAGTGGGTGGTGCAATGATGATATCAAGGTGAGAATCGATGAGTGAGTGTTCGATGACCCCCAGGAATAGCCGACTGCCCGCCAACACTCCGCGGGAAGACTGGAAAACCTCTCTCCGCGGGAAGTGGGGCGCCGTGCCACGCCCACAAAATTGAGGCCGCGCGAAGTCGACTACCCCGGCTTGGACGGAGGGAAGTGGGCTGTTTTTATCTGAGTACTTATCAATGACAGGCGGTTGATTGGAGATCAATGAACATGAAACTCGCTGCAGCACAACTCAATCGGTATCGAGCGTGCTGGTATGGGATTCATGCACATTGATCCCAGCCGACCGCTTCTTATTGATAAGTAAATGAGACACTCTTGGTGGATTCCACTATACCTTTGTTTTGGCTGTACCCTTTCTTCCTTGAAATTGAAAATTGAGTGTGGCATTGGAAGGCCAAATCACATCGCGCGCGTCTTACTGAGCCCACACATACATAATTAATCGTGGAAAAAATTAAAATAGATTGGGAGCCACAACCTTGCTTTCCAAGGAGATCAGAATGGCAAACTTTGACTGTGGGCAATCAATGGTTTTTAGAGAGCGCGTGGTTTGGCCTTTCAATGCCAAACTTAATTTTCAATTTCTGAAAGTTTGGCTCCGCAGAAAAGGTCAAGGATTTGGCATTGCTCCAAAATGTCGTGAAATTGTTCCATTAGATTTAACTATCAAACTGATTTCCTAAATGTAGTGAAATTTGTTGAATCGATTTGGCTGTTGATGGTATATGCAGATAACATAATCATTAAATATAGTGATTGTTGCAAACGGATTTGGCAGGAGTTCTGTGAAATATCAGAGTCGAATCACGCGTCAGAAGGTCTTCTGGCGAGCGAATGAAGACAAAAAGAAAAAAATAATCCTCAGCCAACAATGCTGAACGAAACGTGGCCTTATGGGCTAGAAATAAGGTTTTCGAATGTTGTTCTGCCTTTTCAGTGTAGCTCCCACTAAGGTAATAGACCTTCCCTCACCGATTAGATAAAAATCATGAAAACGAAACCTAACGCAGTTTATTAGCTACTTACGCTATGTCTTCGTGTCCTCAACGCCTTCACGGTTCACACTGTATGGAAACGTTTTTGTTGCTACACTTATTTTTGTTCTCATTCGATTCAATATGCGCTCCAAGCGAAACCCCTTCTGACGTGTGATTTCACTGTGATAATTGATGGAGCTCCTGCCAAATCCGTTTGCAACAATTTCACTACATTTAGGAAATCGGTTTGATAGCCAAATCTAATAGAACAATTTCACGACATTTTAGAGCAATGCCAAATCCTTGACCTTTTCTGCGGAGCCCAACTTTCAGAAATTTCACTTTTTCCAAGGGTTTCCCGTCTACAATATCGTCAATCTCTAAAAGTCAAGTTATTTTCCTTCTCGAGAACGTAGTGGTAGAAATGAAGAAACAATCGCTCCGCTGCTAAGTCTGTAAGATAATAGTTGCAACGCGGCTTCCTACAAATAAGATACAAGGCGTATACTTTTTGAATGTAAAAGTTGAAAAAATGAAGAAATGAGTTTTAAAATGACCCAATTGTACAGGGTCTAGGGACTATCCTAGACCGGGGGGGGGGCATGCACCATTAAAGACAGAAAAGAAATGAACCACCAATTGGTAAGGCTACCAGTCAAAGTATTTCCATAGAGCTCTTATAAAAACAATGATTGATAGCGCAGTATCCGTCATCTTTTCTCAGAGTTTTTCATAATTTTTATGAGTAAATCTTGGGTGGCCCCACCACGTCCAGGATAGACCCAGGGTCAACCGCTCTAGCCAAACTTCACCGGTTCATGCTGATGTGGCTCGTCTGCGCCGGCCCATATGTCTGAGAGATGGCTCGCGGACGGTGTCCTGAACATTAAACTGAGGTCATGCGCACGTCCCTCGATGTCCTGCACACTCCTACTGATGTCCTGCACACACTCCATGACGTCCTGTACACCCCTAGTGGGGTCCTGCACACGTTCTATGATGTAGTGCACACTCTTACTGAGGTCTTGCACACATTCCATGACGTCCTGCACACCCTTACTGGGGTCCTGCACACGTTCCATGATGTCCTGCACACCCCTATTGAGATTCTACACACGTTCCGCGATGTCCTGCACACTTCTATTGGAATCCTGCTCACGTTCCATGACGTCCTGCTCATCCCTACTGGGGCCCTGCACACGCTTCATGATGTTCTGCACACTCCTACTAATGTCCTGCACACATTCCATGACGTCCTGCACACCCCTAGTGGGGTCCTGCACACGTTCTATGATGTAGTGCACACTCTTACTGAGGTCTTGCACACATTCCATGACGTCCTGCACACCCTTACTAGGGTTCTGCACACGTTCCATGATGTCCTGCACACCCCTATTGGGATTCTACACACGTTCCACGATGTCCTGCACACTTCTATTAGAATCCTGCTCACGTTCCATGACGTAGTGCTCATCCCTACTGGGGCCCTGCACACGCTTCATGATGTTCTGCACACTCCTACCAATGTCCTGCACACATTCCATGACGTCCTGCACACCCCTAGTGGGGTCCTGCACACGTTCTATGATGTAGTGCACACTCTTACTGAGGTCTTGCACACATTCCATGACGTCCTGCACACCCTTACTAGGGTCCTGCACACGTTCCATGCTGTCCTGCACACCCCTATTGGGATTCTACACACGTTCCGCGATATCCTGCACACCTCTATTGGAATCCTGCACACGTTCCATGACGTCCTGCTCATCCCTACTGGGGCCCTGCACACGCTTCATGATGTTCTGCACACTCCTACTGAGGTCCTCCACACATTCTACGACGTTCTGCACACCCTTACTGGGGTCCTGCACAGGTCCCATGATGTCCTGCACTCTCCTACTGAGGTCCTGCACACATTCCACGACGTCCTGCAAACCCCTACTGGGGTCCTGCACACTCCTACTGAGGTCCTCCACACATTCTACGACGTTCTGCACACGCTTACTGGGGTCCTGCACAGGTCTCATGATGTTCTGCACACTCCTACTGATGTCCTGCACACATTCCATGAAGTCCTGCTCATCCCTACTGGGGTCCTGCACACGTTTTATGATGTCGCGCACACTCCTACTGAGCTCCTCCACACATTCTACGACGTCCTGCACACCCTTACTAGGGTCCTGCACACGTTCCACGATGTCCTGCACACCTCTATTGGGATCCTGCACACGTTCCACGATATCCTGCACACCTCTATTGGAGTCCTGCACACGTTCCATGACGTCCTGCTCATCCCTACTGGGGCCCTGCAAACGCTTCATGATGTTCTGCACACTCCTACTGATGTCCTGCACACACCCCATGAAGTGCTGCTCATCCCTACTGGGGTCCTGCACACGTTTTATGATGTCGCGCACTCTCCTACTGAGGTCATGCGCACATTCCACGACGTCCTGCACACCCCTACTAGGGTCCTCCACAGGTTCCATGATGTCCTGAACACTCCTACTGAGGTGCTGCACACATTCCACGACGTCCTGCTCATCCCTACTGGGGTCCTGCACACGTTCTATGATGTCGCGCACACTCCTACTGAGGTCCTCCAAACATTCTACGACGTTCTGCACACCCATACTAGGGTCCTCCACAGGTTCCATGATGTCCTGCACATTCCTACTGAGGTCCTGCACACATTGTACGACGTCCTGCACACCCTTACTGGGATACTGCACAAGTTCCTTGTTGTCCCGCACACTCCTACCGAGGTCCTGCTGTAGCTCCTTGACGTCCTGCATACTCCTACTGCGGTCTCGCATAGTCAAACGACACTTCAGCACACCCTGCGACGCCTTATCGATGGTGCGCATGGAACGAACACGTGCAGCGTTCAAAAACATCCCTCCCGCACAGCATCTTCTTCCGACCTGGACGTCTAAAGTACACCACCCTAGAGAGCAAGGTGTTTATGTGGAGTCTAAGAAAACAATGACTGATAACGAAAAAGCCCATCATTTTCATTAACTAATCTGGAGAGAACGGTTTCCAAGTTTGAACCGCCCGTTAGGGGCCCACAAGTCATTATGGTGAGTTCTGCTAATTATTTTCGGCATTCCCGTGGCCGATTACCTCTAGTCACAAATTTTTTAGCGAAATGGTCCACGCTCTCGAAAAAAATGGAATTCGACGGACGGAGGCGGAGGCGGTGTTGGAGAACGTTTTTGCGTATTTTTACAGGTCATAACTTTAGAAAGCGGGGACCAGTTAGGATGGAAATTTGCACACATATGTAGATTCTTACAGCACATCGAATGGTGTACAGCTCATACCTCTGGTGACGGTATGAATACATAGGTGATCTCATTGTATGGCATCCGCGCGGGAAGAGATCAAAGCCAAATCCTGGTGCGCGCTTCGCGCGCATCACAATTTTAAAGAAGAAAGGTTACAGCCAAATCAAAGGTACATCATTTCATCGACCTTTTAGCGTCCTATGCCAAATCAAATGCGCCGAGTATTTCACTTCTTTTAACGAGTCCCTCACAAATACAATTATGCCAGATCATACACCTCTCGTAACGAAGCAAAACAGTTAGATAATTTCATTTCACTTTAGCGAAGGTTTCCTTAAAGGCAGCATACACGCTCGCAAGCATAGTCGAGATAACAGCATAGATAGGTCCGCACGGCCCGTACTATGTCGTCAACGACGTTTGAAGCTCTGAAAACTGTCCAGGATGACAATATTTGACTATGTTTGAGCAATCTTGCCTTCCACGCCCGTATTTTCACACCCCTCCGGGTAACAGAATGAGAATTGATACTTGTGAAAACATGTGATAATTGAGAGTGATAGCACTATGAAATAGGAGTGCACGAGAGAAATAGCTTGGTTTACTTGGGTATAACATGTCTGCATACCTAATGACTCTCGTCCACTTTCGAGAATGCCGCTCTACTTTGGCTGACCTCTTGAAATGGAGGATTTTATCAGTGCACAAACATGTTATATTGAGGTAAATCGAGTTTTTTCTCTACTGCACTCCCTTTTTATAGTGCTATCATTCTATGTTATCACATGTTTTCTCAAGTATCGATTCTCATTCTGTTACTCGAAGGTGTGAAAATACGGCGTGGAAGGCAAGATTGCTCAAACATTGTCAAATATTGTCATCCTGGACAGTTTGCAGCGCTTCAAACGTCATTCACGACATGGTACGGGCCGTGCGGACCTATCTATGCTGTTATCTCGACTATGCTTACGAGCGTGTATGCTGCCTTTAAAGGCACAGTCCAAGCTCAGGGGCGAAATCTGAAATTTCTACATAATTGTGAAGCAGACCCACCCCATATAGCGCCTGCCAAGCGCGAGCTCTCATTTCGTCTGAATAAGCGAGATATAGGAGGAAGCTACCCTGGGGCTCCCACATCCAGAAACCACTTTGGCACGCCCCTTTTACGATCTTTCGAGCTCAACAGTGGCGAGATGAGCGATGATTTCCGGTCGATAGCCCCGTTCTTCCCTTCATTCTCAGCCTCTCTATCCATTCAGGCCGGCTCGCATACATCGGTTGCAAATGACGGAAGTTACAAGCCACGGACAACTCGTCCAACATGCTTCTGTAGCTCAATTTTTATTTTTATTTTTTTATTTTATTGGGTACTGACAAAAAAACGAACTGTGTGCAAATAGGGGAATAATGGTTATTTTGTTATCAGGTGAAAGTAGACGAGTTTAGCAGCGCGCGGTTGAAACAGCGAATATTCGCCACAAAACGGTTGAGATAGAGAAGGCGATATACTCTTACAGCCTGTACTGGAACGTTAACCTAGTTGGAAGCATCAAAAACCACCCAAAGGGACGTATTAGTACTATCAATCTGGACGAGTTTGTGTTTTGGGGCGGGGTTGCAGAAGCTCAGGGGCGGGGTTGCAGAAATTTTTCAATTTGCATTGCTGAAATTTAGTAGTTTTGACTCTTTTTTGACACTCCAAACGGCGTGAGCAGTCTACTGGGAGCCAAGCGACTTCAAAAACGTAGTTATCTCAACAACTTTTTCGAGCATATCTGCTGCCTTTAAGAAGAAGGAAGAATAAGACAGTACCGCTTATGACCTTTCTGCTCATCGAACCCGCTCGGCACTGTAGGACACGTAACATTCCCCGGCGCACTGTGCACCCCGGTGGGACCCTGGCGCTCTACGCACTCTCAGTTGGGTCCCGACCACTTTTACCGGCGCTCTATGCACTCACTCTTGATTCCCGACCACTTCTTCCGGCACTCCATGCACTCCATATTGGGTTCCGTCCACTTTTCCCGGCGCTCTGAGCACTCCTATTTCTGTCCCGCCTGGTTTTCCAGGCTCCCTACGCATTTCCAGTTGATTCCCGCCCACTTTTCCCGGCCCGCTGTGCACTGTCACTAGCTTCCCGACCGTTTTTTTTTCAGGCGCTCTGCGCACTCCCAGTTGGATCCCGCCCACTTTTCCTGGCGCGCTGTGCACTTTCACTAAGGTCCCGACCACTTTTTCCCGGCGCTCTCTGCCCTCCTATTTTGGTCTCCCCTTCTTTTTCCGGTGCTCTACGCACTCCCAGATGGGTCCCGCCCACTTTTTCCGGCTTTCTACGCACCCCCAGTTGGGTCCCGTCCTCTTCTCCCGGCGCACTCTGCCCTCCTATTTCGGTCCCGCCCTCTTTTTCCGGTGCTCTACGCACTCCCAGTTGGACCCCGCCTACTTTCCCCGGCGCGCTGTGCACTCCTATTTGGGTCCCGACCACTTTTCCCGGCGCGCTGTGCACTCTCACTAGGGTCCCGTCCACTTTTTCCGGAGCTCTACGCACTTTCACTAGCTTCCCTACCGCTTTGTCCGGCGTTCTACGACTCCCACTTGGGCCCCGTCCACTTTTAGCGGTGCCCTACGCACTCCCAGTTGGTTCCCGCCCACTTTTCCCAGCGCGCTGTGCACTGTCACTAGCTTCCCGACCGTTTTTTTTTCAGGCGCTCTGCGCACTCCCAGATGGATCCCGCCCACTTTTCCTGGCGCGCTGTGCACTCTCACTAGGATCCCGACCACTTTTCCCAGCGCTCTCTGCCCTCCTATTTCGGTCCCACCCTCTTTTCCGGTGCTCTACGCACTCCCAGTTAGGTCCCGCCCACTTTTTCCAGCTTTCTACGCACCCCCAGTTAGGTCCCGCCCTCTCTTTCCGGTGCTCTACGCACTCCTGGTTGGTTCCCGCCCACTTTTCCCGGCGCGTTGTGCACTATCACTAGCTTCCCGACCGTTTTTTCAGGCGCTCTACGCACTCCCAGTTGGATCCCGCCCACTTTTCCTGGCGCGCTGTGCACTTTCACTAGGGTCCAGACCACTTTTTTTCCGGCGCTCTCTGCCCTCCTATTTTGGTCCCGCCCTCTTTTTCCGGTGCTCAACGCACTCCCAGTTGGGTCCCGCCCTCTTTCTCCAGTGCTCTACGCACTCCTGGTTGGTTCCCGCCCACTTTTCCCGGCGCGTTGTGCACTATCACTAGCTTCCCGACCGTTTTTTCAGGCGCTCTACGCACTCCCAGTTGGATCACGCCCACTTTTCCTAGCGCGCTGTGCACTTTCACTGGGGTCCCGGCCACTTTTTTTCCGGCACTCTCTGCCCTCCTATTTTGGTCCCGCCCTCTTTTTCCGGTGCTCAACGCACTCCCAGATGGGTCCCGCCCACTTTTCCCGGCTTTCTACGCACCCCCAGTTGGGTCCCGCCCTCTTTTTCCGGTGCTCTACGCACTCCCAGTTGGACCCCATCTACTTTCCCCGGCGCGCTGTGCACTCTCACTAGGGTCCCGACCACTTTTTCCGGCGCTCTGTGCACTCCTTTGTGGGTCACGCCCACTTTTCCGAGCGGCCTAAGCACTACCAGTTAGGTGCCGTCAACTTTTCCCGGCACTATATGCACTCCCAATTGAGTCCCGTCCACTTTTCCTAGCGCGCTGTGCACTTTCACTAGGGTCCCGGCCACTTTTTTTCCGGCGCTCTCTGCCCTCCTATTTTGGTCCCGCCCTCTTTTTCCGGTGCTCTACGCACTCCCAGATGGGTCCCGCCCACTTTTTCCGGCTTTCTACGCACCCCCAGTTGGGTCCCGTCCACTTTTCCCGGCGCCGTACGCACTCCCGGTTGGTTCCCGCCCACTTTTCCCGGCGCGCTGTGCACTGTCACTAGCTTCCCGACCGTTTTTTCAGGCGCTCTACGCACTCCCAGATGGATCCCGCCCACTTTTCCTGGCGCCGTACGCACTCCCGGTTGGTTCCCGCCCACTTTTCCCGGCGCGCTGTGCACTATCACTAGCTTCCCGACCACTTTTTTCCGGCGTTCTACGCACTCCCAGTTGTGTCCCGTCCACTTTTCCCGGCGCTCTGTTCACTCCCAGTTTGGTCCCGCCCACTTTATACAGCGCTTGGTGCACTTCAATTTGAGTTCCGCACACGGAGCATACGGTCCCTGATGGACCTGTGGCACAACGTATCTCAAATTCTATTAAGCCTTATCACGTTATCATTCCATTTCTCCTAAAAAACTCACCGAACTGCTTATCACTAAATTACTTCAGACACACACACATTTAAAAATTCACAAATTTTTTAAATATTTCGAGAACCACTGGGTGGATTTTTCTGAAATTTGGGCAATGTTGAGAATATTTACTGCTCCATCTTTTGTGAAAGTTCATTGTTCCAAGACTTCTCCCAAGCCTAGATTCTGGAATAAGGGTTGTGCGCAGAAGCAATCCTTTTCCAATCAGGTGCGCGCTTCCCGCGCACCACAATATGTTCGGTGAAGCGGTGTACTTTAGGCTTAAATAGTTTAAGCCTGCCCTGCATGTAAAAATATGCCTCCTCAAATTACCCTTAGGCTTTGGAAAAGAGATCTTGACATGCCCTCCCCTGGTTCTCGATTATATCAGACTGCAGAAACGGGACACCCTAACACTAAGTTTATCATTATGTTGGAATTCCTATGCCGGACGAGGTTGGTAGATGGAATGTTTTATTTCGGGCCCGACGTTTCGACTGACGTCATCAAGCGCCTCCTCCATGCCAGCAGTTCTGACGCGCTGCGACGTGCGGCACAGAGGCGCTAAACAGGATCAGGCCAACCCACCGCGTCACTCCACCTTTGAGTGACGCGGTGGGTTGGCCTGATCCTGTTTAGCGCCTCTGTGCCGCACGTCGCAGCGCGTCAGAACTGCTGGCATGGTGGAGGCGCTTGATAGGGTAGATCATGAATAAAATAATGCTCGAACCACACTTTTAGGCCTCTGAAGAAGACGTCAGTCGAAATGTCAGGCTCGAAATAAATCATTCCATCACCAACCTCGTCCGGCATAGGAATTCCAACATAATAATATACAATGCCGAGATTCGAAGAAAGGAGAACTTGGAGATTACTAAGTTTATCACCCCAGAACGGCGTAGCGGCCACTCTCGTTGTCTAGGGGTGCAGGGACGGACGGCATCCGCCGGATAGCAGACATCCAGTTCCGCTGCCAGATAATAGGAATGATATACGAAACGTTTGAGAGTTCAATTCCTGAAAGTTTAGGTTCCTGGCAAAAGTGAAGATTTGGCATGGCCATAGAAATATACTCAGTTAAAAAAGGAAAATAATGAAAAATGAAAAAAGGTTTTGAAATATTCCTGAGAACGATTTGGCGTAGAATAATTTGTTCTCCGGGAAATGAAGTGAAATAGTTGAAAGTATGATTTGGAATTCGAGTTTGAACCAGCTGTTGATAAGAGTTGTGCAAAACGAGAGATCGCCTTGTCTGTGCTTATCCGTAGAACATATCGAAGCGAAATCACGCGTGAAATGGGAAGCATCAAAACTTTTTCGGGAGCTGTAATGCGGTGGTCTTCACGTACTAGGTGAAGTAAAATCAACACGCGTGATTTCGCTTCGATATGTTCTACGGATAAGCACAGACAAGGCGTTCTCTCGTTTTGCACAACTCTTATCAATAGCTGGTTCAAACTCGACTGCCAAATCATACTTTCAACTATTTCACTTCATTTCCCGAAGAACAAATTATTCTACGCCAAATCGTTCTCAGGAATATTTCAAAACCTTTTTTTTATTTTTCGTTATTTTCCCTTTTTAACTGAGTATATTTCTATGGCCATGCCAAATCTTCACTTTTGCCAGGAACCTAAACTTTCAGGAATTTCATTTATTTTTCCTAAAGGTTTCCTTTCTAACATGATATATGCCTGGCGGTGTTAGATGAAAGTAAACCCACTGATGTCCTGCCCCCCTCCCCCTTCTATGTCGTCCTGCGCACTCCAACTGATGTCCTGCACACTCCCTCTGATGTCCTGCACACTTTCTATGACGTCCTGCACACTCCCACTAATGTCCTGCACACTCCCACTGATGTCCTGCACACTTTCTACGGCGTTCTGCGCACACCCATTTGGGTCACAAGCACGCTCATGCCGATCATTTTTCCGCAGGGCTACCGTAACCCTCCTTCAAAAATTTTCTGAGTGTCAGCTTGGATATGAGCACATCGTAATAGCCAACAAACGTGTTTGCACAATTTCGACCTCCTCAGCCACTTCCCGGCGGCTTCTCGAAGAGAACGGTGTGTGAATGATTGCATACCTCTCCTCTGCCCTTTTATACCCCGCATGCTATGAGCGTGTGTTATCGCTCGTTATCATGTTTTGCTCAAGAATGGTTACGGTAGCCCTGCGGAATAAATGATCGGCATGGGCGTGCTTCTAATATTGGGTCACCTTACACTTTCTACGGCGTCCGGCGCACTCCCACTTGGGTCCCGCACACTTTCTACGGCGTCCGGCGCACTCCTTTTTTTGAGTCCCGCACACGTTCTACGGCGTCCGGCGTACTCCCACTTGGGTCTCGCACACTTTCGGCGGCGTACGACGCTGTCTCATTTGGGTCCCGCACACTTTCTAGGGCGTCCGGCGCACTCTCATTTGGGTTCCGCACACTTTCTACGGCGTCCGGCGCACTCTCATTTGGGTTCTACACACTTTCTAGGGCGTTCTGCGCACACCCATTTGAGTCCCGCACACTTTCTACGGCGTTCTACGCACACCCATTTGGATCCCGCACACTTTCTACGGCGTCCGGCGCACTCCCACTTGGGTCCCGCACACTTTCTACGGCATACGACGCTGTCTCATTTGGGTCCCGCACACTTTCTACGGCGTCCGGCGCACTCTCATTTGGGTCCCGCACACTTTCTACGGCGTCCGGCGCACTCCCACTTGGGTCCCGCACACTTTCTACGGCGTCCAACGCTGTCTCATTTGGGTCCCGCACAATTTCTACGGCGTTCTGCGCACACCCATTTGGGTCCCGCACACTTTCTACGGCGTCCGGCGCACTCTTATTTGGGTCCCACATAATTACTACGGCGTTCTGCGCACACCCATTTGGGTCCCGCACACTTTAAACGGCGTCCGGCGCACTCCCACGTGAGTCCCGCACACTTTCTACGGCGTCCGGCGCACTCCCATTTGGGTCCCGCACACTTTCTACGGCGTCCGGCGCACTCTCATTTGAGTCCCGTACACTTTCTACGGCGTCCGGCGCACTCTCATTTGGGTCCCGCACACTTTCTACGGCGTCCGGCGCACTCTCATTTGGGTCCCGCACACTTTCTACGGCGTCCGGCGCACTCTCATTTGGGTCCCACACAATTACTACGACGTTCTGCGCACACCCATTTGGGTCCCGCACACTTTATACGGCGTCCGGCGCACTCCCACGTGGGTCCCGCATACTTTCTACGGCGTCCGGCGCACTCTCATTTGGGTCCCACACAATTACTACGGCGTTCTGCGCACACCTATTTGAGTCCCGTACACTTTCTACGGCGTCCGGCGCACTCCCATTTGGGTTCCGCACACTTTATAAGGTGTCCGGCGCACACCCATTTGAGTCCCGCACACTTTCTACGGCGTGTGGCGCACTCTCATTTGGGTCCCGCACACTTTCTACTGCGTTCTGCGTACACCCATTTGGGTCCTGCACACTTTCTACGGCGTCCGGCGCACTTCCACTTGGGTCCCGAACGCTTTCTACGGCGTGTGGCGCACTCTCATTTGGGTCCCGCACACTTTCTACGGCGTCCGGCGCACTCCCACTTGGGTCCCACACACTTTCTACGGCGTTGTGTGGCGCACTTCTGAGTCACACCGTGCCGCGTTCCAAAAAGTGCTTCCGAGATCCTGCCGTATTGATTGAAGCGTTGCCCCGTCAAATCCTGAGCAAAAGCCTATCAGTAACGGTGTTTATTTCACTAGTTCATTTTTACGAATAAGTAAACTTCGGATGGTTTATAATAACATGTTTACGTGTTTTTGTCTTTCCTGACCCTCAATTTTGAGGTTCCACAAAAATTGAGCTACCAACTTCAAATTTTGACAGGAGCTAGGTGCAAACATAGCCAACTTCCTGACCAAAAATGAGCTTTCTAGCTCATCGATAAGTGTTCCAACAAGATCGTGAAAGCCAACTGAAAAAAAAGGAGATGAACATTTTTTCGACCAAAATGACGTGGTTTTAACACTTTTTCTCGAATCTCAGGTAACCATTTTGGACCATTTTTTGAACAGTTATTCACCTTTCTAAAGTATATTAAATGGAAAAAGAACGGTTTTTCTACGTTTACTCTGGACCCTGATACTGAGATCAGGGGGTTGCGTGATGGCGAATCAAAGCCAAATCTGGGGTCGTATTCGCCAATAACCCGCCGGGTACCCGCCGGGTAGTCGAAGGGTAAATGAGGTGAAATTTCAGTACAAAACGCGCGCTCCACGGCCACCTCTCGCCTCCCTTGGCTTCCCTCGCGACCGCCGGAATTTTTCGAATCGCATAGCTGAAGAATGGCCGCTTTGCGATGGAATCTTTATCTTTTTGCAGTGATATCGATACGTAACACAGTTTGCATTTCCATCTTACATGGTGTGAGATGGGTTGATCTGCTCCTCTGCCGCGCGCGGTATCATCCCTTCCGCTTCCCTTCCACTTCCCTCGGCGGGTTGTTGGCGAATACGACCCCTGGTGAGCGCTTCGCGCTCACCACAATTGACGACTCCCTAAAGATAATAGTAGGCGTAACAGGCCGCTCCTACTCAAGCATCAAGTCTCGAATTGACAAAGGTATGTTATGATGGTAGCAATACACCGCACTCTATTTTGACTTCACTGGTATAGTCTACCTCCGGCCGCGTTATCTACTTTGATACCATCGCTACTTTCTGAGAACTACGAATCATTATTTTTACTTCAAACTTAAGAGCGGTGACGGCGGTAAGGTGTCTCGTGTCCACATCAAGCTGGAACTGAGTGGGGTGAGGCAGGTTGCCCATCGAATGCACTCCGATCCTCGCCAACTGATCGTCCGAAGTAAGTGGAAATACCGAACGAAGCCGATTACCACGAAAACATGTTATGATGGTAGCATGATGATCATAAGCCCACACAACCGACCGTTCCGATGCTCATATAGATTGAGCCAGATTTCCATGAGAATCATTAGGTGGCTCTCGTGGAAATACTTGTCGTTCGGTATTTCCTGCCTAGTATCGTCCAACACCATTTACTATTCAGGCTGCGTGGTACTTGAGAAGGAATGATGCCTTTGACGATGCCACGGCCTTTCGAGCCCCTCATGTGAGTGAAACATTCCGGCCATTTTTTTTTTGCTAAATAGAGTTGAAAGTGCAAAAAAATAGGAACACTCGCTCGCTGTTTTAGTCGATTAAAAGAGTCGAACAATCGAAAAAGTGCTATATCCGACTATAGTCGAAATGGCCAGAAAACAGAAATCAGGCGCGGTAGTAATTTGGCCTTAAGTCAGAATTAAGACTAATGAGCATCTTCCATAAATGTGGAGGTAATGGCTGTCCAAATGAGGAACCATCGCAATGTAAATGAGCACATGTGAAGTTGTTGGCAAAACTTACCGAGTCGACAGGCTGCGAGCCAGGCCCATCTGTTCGATGTTACGAGAGCAGCGCGACATTGTACTGCGCCAATGCGCCCAGCAGACTTCCGCTGATAAGGAGTATGAGGTTATTCGCCAATGAAGGCAGAACAGGACAACTACACGGCCGGGGTTCAATCCACTGCCTGTATTTGGCGAATCGGGAAATCGCTCACCTGACAAGAGCGTTCGAAGATTTTGAATCAACGAATCAAACAGCCTCTATAAATTTTCGGATAAACTGCTTTTCCGGATTCATTCTTTCCAATTATTTCGAAGGCAGTGTTCATGATGATTTTCCTTCCCGAGTTTTCCGCTCAAAACAATGCGTTGGCCTTCAAGTGTTATCAAAATTAAGAAGAAACGGCGAGAAAGGCATTAAAACGTCGTATTTCAGTGACATTATTCTCTGGCCTAGACTAGTTGTCCGGTTGGATAAACATGATCAGGGTGTGTAACCGTTGGAAAATTGGGTCAATCGAAAATATAAGAATATTTAATGCAAAGCAGGATTAGTTAGGGCCCCAAGGAAAGATCGGAGCAGTAGATAGCAGAGAATTGCAAAGGACGGGTCCACAAAAGATTTCGTGGTCACAACAAACACTTCCTGTCATACTTAAGAGGCGGTCTAATACTTAAAGGCAGCATACACGCTCGCAAACATGGTCGAGATATCAGCATAAATAGGCCCGCACGGCCCCTGCCATGTCGTCAACGACGTTTGAAGCGCTGAAAACCATCCAGATTGACAGTATTTGACCATCCCTGTCACGCACACCCGTATTTTCACACCCCTTCGAGTAACAGAATGAAAAGGTAAACTTGAGAAAACATGTGATAATTGAGAGTGATAGCACTATCGAATGAGAGTGCACGAGAGAAACAGCTCGATTTACCTGGATATTACATGTTTGTGCACTGATGAAATCCTCCACTTTCAAAAGCCATCCTGAGTAGGATGAGAGTTTATGGGTGTTTAGACAGGTTATATTCAAGTAAATCGAGCTGTTTCTCTCGTGCACTCCCTTTTAATAGTGCTATCACTCTAAACTATCACATGTTTTCTCAAGTTCAACTTTTCATTCTGTTACTCAAAGGGGTGTGAAAATACGGGCGTGCGTGACAGGGATGGTCAAATACTGTCATCCTGGATGGTTTTCAGCGCTTCAAATGTCGTTGACGACATGGCAGGGGCCGTGCGGGCCTATTTATGCTGATATCTCGACCATGTTTGCGAACGTGTATGCTGCCTTAAAGGATTTCGTGTGCTTCTGGTGCGTTTCTCTCAAATTCTACGTCATTTTAATCCTACCCGGGAGCCACTTAATCAATATAGCGAATAATCTCAAAATTGAAGATTATCGTGAACAGTGCCTTTAAGTGAATGATGGCTCCGAATGAGTTCGCTGGATTTCTTTGAATTGATTATCAAATTCGAAAATCAGACTTGTGGTAATATAGAGCTATCCCTGAGCCTCATTAGATTAGTCTTTCTTATTATGGTAGTTTAAGACTCTTCTTCTTCCACCTTTTATTTTGGTTAGCTTTCGCCAATAATGGCTTCTTCAGACCATCAACAATGCAATAACATGCTCATATAAAACAGAGATATGATAGTTACATGGTAAATACATACCCGACCCAAGAATGGTAGTCAACAAGGTGGTTGCGAGCGCTGAATGTCGTAGTAGTTATAGGTCACTGGGAAACGCATACGACAATGATGGTCATGTAGGACTCACCCCGACCAGTCACATTCAAGGATGAGAATTACCAAGGCGATTCTCAAGGAAGGGAGGGAGGATGCCGGGATAGTACATGTCGCTGTTGTCAAACAGAGAAAATCTGCATGCTTCGTGGGACTGTCTATCTTGTCCGCTGTAGGGGATGCGGAGAACGCTATGTGGGTGAAACAATGAGACCACTAAAGGCACGACTAGATGAACATCGGAGGGCGTTTACAAATCCGGCCTTCTATCCGAACAGCGGTTTCTCGAAAAACCGAACAACGAAGCATAGCTGTGAAAACGAGCCTTTATTCAATGTTTCGGTACTTCACCGCCACTTGATGCACCCATTGGAAAGAAAAATTATGGAAGCGAGGGAAATTCAGCGTCTACGTCCTGAGATAAACGCAAAGGAGGAGCTCTGTGACTTGATGAGATTGATCACTTGATACCGGGTCTATCCTTCCTCCATCCCCTCCCTTGAGAATTGCCTTGGTAATTCTCATCCTTGAATGTGACTGGTCGGGGTGAGTCCTACATGACCATCATTGTCGTATGCGTTTCCCAGTGACCTATAACTACGACATTCAGCGCTCGCAACCACCTTGTTGACTACCATTCTTGGGTCGGGTATGTATTTCCCATGTAACTATCATATCTCTGTACTATATGAGCATGTTATTACATTGTTCAAGGTCTGAAGAAGCCACTATTGGCGAAAGCTAACCGAAATTCTGTAAAAAAGAGGTCTCCCAAGCAAAAGTGGTTTGGTTCGCGTTACAAACGTTTCAACAAAAGGGGAACAATAGGAAAGTGGAATGAGGAGAGTGTAGAGAAAAATGAACAATATTCTCTAAAAACCCTTTTCTTTGTCGAAACTTCTAAACAGCGGAAACAAACCGTTGCGATTCTGTATGAGGAAGCGACATATACATATTTTATCGGCACTCACATAATCAAAGTCCTTTATGGAGCCAAAAGCGCTTCCTAATGGAGAACCGCAACGGTTTGTTTCCGCTGTTTAGAAGTATCGACAAAGAAAAGAGTTTTTAGAGAATATTGTTCATTTTGTTCTACACTTTCCTCATTCCACTTTCCTATTGTTCCCTTTTTGTTGAAACGTTTGTAACGAGAACCAAACCACTTTTGCTTGGGAGACCCCTTTTTTACAGAATTGTTCACTTTTTCTTGATATTACGCAGTAATATCCCATGCAAGAATTTCGAACAAAAACCTCTTCATCTCCCCGTTAGATCAGTCCTCTTTCTGTGGTCACAAGAATCAACGACCCAAACTGTTATAAAACTATCTCAGAAAAATCACCCGATGTAGCTGACAAGATCGATGTTCACATGATAATATTATCTAAGAATTGAATGATATCCATGATATCGTTCCACATAATTCATTCATATTGATCGCGTCAGCCACAGCTGGCTACACCGGGTGTTATTTGCAACCTTCATGTTTTTCATACGTATCGAACGGGTCGGCCACGGTGATTTTCTCAACCGACTCTGACAGGGGCCTTAGGCCCTGGTGATAGTTGGTCGCTCAGACGTAGCCAGCCCGGTCGATAATCATGAAAGCCTGCTGGCCTACAGCCGGATGCACAATCTGCCCGCAGTTCTTCGCTTGCAAATGAAACTACATAACTCAAAACCTGCACAGTCAGAAACTTCCTTCCATTCCATTTGGACTTTTTCACATTAGTGGAACAAAGCAGTTTTCCATACTCAATATTTCGTTTCCGCCGCCCCATTCCTTCGCAGAACAGCCGCTTCGATTCCATGAATTTGAGATGAAAAAGCTCTGTGAGCTGCGAATGGAGATAGCTCTAACAATTTGTTTTTGAATTTAGATGCTGATAAGCAAGTACCATTTATTGCAGAAAAAAACAGTGGGCTGGTGAAGAAGGAAGAGGGAGCACTCAAAATGGGGTTGTGTGAATGACCTTACGAAACTGAAAAGCAGCCTGGCGACATGACCTACAGGCCATAAAACGGCCAAAGTCGACTGCGTACCACGCGCTGCGCGACCGCACGCGCGTCGGAAGCAGACGAGTTTTGGCCGCCGCGCGACGAGTTTCGGCCGCCGCGCGGAGGCCGAATCGTCGCGGAACGGCCGGAACTCGTCGCGCGGCGGCCAAAACTCGTCTGCTTCCGACGCGCGTGCGGTCGCGCAGCGCGTGGTACGCAGTCGACGGTGAGACTTTGGCCGTTTTATGGCCTGTACATAATATCTCAAGCTTTCTGCACGCTATGCTTGTCATCAGCACACTTTTAAAAAAGTTTTGCAAATTGTTCTAAGACTCCTTCGCAAATTCCGATGCACCCAGCACACTATCTCAGACGGCTAGCGCAAAGCTCAAGACTCTTGCTCACTCTTTTGGATAACCTGCACAATTTTCCGGATGACAAGTGACGGATCCGGGACTCCTAATCACTCTACAGGGTGTCCTGCACAATTTCTCTGGTGACCAGCAAAGGGGCCCCGAGCACCTGCCCACCCTCCGGGTTTCCACGACGTCCCGATGACGTCATCAGAAGCCCGAAGCACTTATCACGACGTCCCGATGACGTCATCAGAAGCCAGATGCATTTTTCACGACGTCCCGATGACGTCATCAGAAGCCCGAAGCACTTCTCACGACGTCCCGATGACGTCATCAGAAGCCAGATGCATTTTCCACGACGTCCCGATGACGTCATCAGAAGCCCGAAGCACTTCTCACGACGTCCCGATGACGTCATCAGAAGCCAGATGCATTTTTCACGACGTCCCGATGACGTCATCAGAAGCCCGAAGCACTTCTCACGCCGTCCCGATGACGTCATCACAGTAAACTCCAAATACCGTGCAGTAAAGATTGCCACGATAGCCGTGAAATGGCGTGTGTGATGGTGTAGATGCAGAATCCATGGTAACAGCGACGCCTATTTTATTGATTAGCTGCGGAAATCTCGAAAAAACTTTCACGTCTCCTTCGGAAAGCGGTAATTTCGGGTAGAAATGTTCATGAAAGTGGCAGTGAAATGTGACTGAGAGTTAATAAGGGTACTGGCTTGGTAATTGAAGGGATTTTGGGTAATCAGACAAGAATTTCAACCTCGTTTGTTATCTATTCACTCTGACTATAAGGCTGCTCGGTTTCATTTCTTCAATCAGAGTTTTGACCAGCAGTAAGATCGGCCCACACCCGAAGTTTTCCTTCCTTGCCGATTTTTGGTTTTAAATGTTTTTTTTTTCGAATCGCATCCAACACGAAAATCAGCCCCCACCCGGGGATTACCTCCCTTGCCTGACGGTGCAGCCGAAGGCTGCACCGTCCATCCAGGGTCTCAAATGATTTAAACCACTCCGAATTGCAGCCAACACGAAAATCAGCCCCCACCCGGGCATTACCTCCCTTGCCCGACGGTGAAGCCGAAGGCTGCACCGTCCATCCAGGGTCTCAAATGATTTAAACCACTCCGAATTGCAGCCAACACGAGAATCAGCCCCCACCCGGGGATTACCTCCCTTGCATGACGGTGTAGCCGAAGGCTGCACCGTCCATCCAGGGTCTCAAACGATTTAAACCACTCCGAATTGCAGCCAACACTAAAATCAGCCTCCACCCGGAGATTACCTCCCTTGCCTGACGGTGTAGCCGAAGGCTGCACCGTCCATCCAGGGTCTCAAATGATTTAAACCACTCCGAATTGCAGCCAACACGAGAATCAGCCCCCACCCGGGGATTACCTCCCTTGCCTGACGGTGTAGCCGAAGGCTGCACCGTCCATCCAGGGTCTCAAATGATTTAAACCACTCCGAATTGCAGCCAACACTAAAATCAGCCTCCACCCGGGATTACCTCCCTTGCCTGACGGTGTAGCCGAAGGCTGCACTGTCCATCCAGGGTCTCAAATGATTTAAACCACACCGAATTGCAGCCAACACTAAAATCAGCCCCCACCCGGGGATTACCTCCCTTGCATGACGGTGTAGCCGAAGGCTGCACCGTCCATCCAGGGTCTCAAATGATTTAAACCACTCCGAATTGCAGCCAACACTAAAATCAGCCTCCACCCGGGGATTACCTCCCTTGCCTGACGGTGTAGCCGAAGGCTGCACTGTCCATCCAGGGTCTCAAATGATTTAAACCACACCGAATTGCAGCCAACACTAAAATCAGCCCCCACCCGGGGATTACCTCCCTTGCATGACGGTGTAGCCGAAGGCTGCACCGTCCATCCAGGGTCTCAAACGATTTAAACCACTCCGAATTGCAGCCAACACTAAAATCAGCCTCCACCCGGAGATTACCTCCCTTGCCTGACGGTGTAGCCGAAGGCTGCACCGTCCATCCAGGGTCTCAAATGATTTAAACCACTCCGAATTGCAGCCAACACGAGAATCAGCCCCCACCCGGGGATTACCTCCCTTGCCTGACGGTGTAGCCGAGGGCTGCACCGTCCATCCAGGGTCTCAAATGATTTAAACCACTCCGAATTGCAGCCAACACTAAAATCAGCCTCCACCCGGGGATTACCTCCCTTGCCTGACGGTGTAGCCGAAGGCTGCACCGTCTATCCAGGGTCTCAAATGATTTAAACCACTCCGAATTGCAGCCAACACGAAAATCAGCCCCCACCCGGGGATTACCTCCCTTGCCTGACGGTGAAGCTGAAGGCTGCACCGTCCACCCAGGGTCTCAAATGATTTAAACCACTCCGAATTGCAGCCAACATGAAAATCAGCCTCCACCCGGAGATTACCTCCCTTGCCTGACGGTGTAGCCGAAGGCTGCACCGTCCATCCAGGGTCTCAAATGATTTAAACCACTCCGAATTGCAGCCAACACGAGAATCAGCCCCCACCCGGGGATTACCTCCCTTGCATGACGGTGTAGCCGAAGGCTGCACCGTCCATCCAGGGTCTCAAACGATTTAAACCACTCCGAATTGCAGCCAACACTAAAATCAGCCTCCACCCGGAGATTACCTCCCTTGCCTGACGGTGTAGCCGAGGCTGCACCGTCCATCCAGGGTCTCAAATGATTTAAACCACTCCGAATTGCAGCCAACACGAGAATCAGCCCCCACCCGGGGATTACCTCCCTTGCCTGACGGTGTAGCCGAAGGCTGCACCGTCCATCCAGGGTCTCAAATGATTTAAACCACTCCGAATTGCAGCCAACACTAAAATCAGCCTCCACCCGGGGATTACCTCCCTTGCCTGACGGTGTAGCCGAAGGCTGCACTGTCCATCCAGGGTCTCAAATGATTTAAACCACACCGAATTGCAGCCAACACTAAAATCAGCCCCCACCCGGGGATTACCTCCCTTGCATGACGGTGTAGCCGAAGGCTGCACCGTCCATCCAGGGTCTCAAACGATTTAAACCACTCCGAATTGCAGCCAACACTAAAATCAGCCTCCACCCGGAGATTACCTCCCTTGCCTGACGGTGTAGCCGAAGGCTGCACCGTCCATCCAGGGTCTCAAATGATTTAAACCACTCCGAATTGCAGCCAACACGAGAATCAGCCCCACCCGGGGATTACCTCCCTTGCCTGACGGTGTAGCCGAGGGCTGCACCGTCCATCCAGGGTCTCAAATGATTTAAACCACTCCGAATTGCAGCCAACACGAGAATCAGCCCCCACCCGGGGATTACCTCCCTTGCCTGACGGTGTAGCCGAAGGCTGCACCGTCCATCCAGGGTCTCAAATGATTTAAACCATTCCGAATTGCAGCCAACACTAAAATCAGCCTCCACCCGGGGATTACCTCCCTTGCCTGACGGTGTAGCCGAAGGCTGCACCGTCCATCCAGGGTCTCAAATGATTTAAACCATTCCGAATTGCAGCCAACACTAAAATCAGCCTCCACCCGGGGATGACCTCCCTTGCATGACGGTGTAGCCGAAGGCTGCACCGTCCATCCAGAGTCTCAAACGATTTAAACCACTCCGAATTGCAGCCAACACTAAAATCAGCCCCCACCCGGGGATTACCTCCCTTGCCTGACGGTGTAGCCGAAGGCTGCACCGTCCATCCAGGGTCTCAAATGATTTAAACCACTCCGAATCGCAGCCAACATGAAAATCAGCCCCCACCCGGGGATTACCTCCCTTGCCTGACGGTGTAGCCGAGGGCTGCACCGTCCATCCAGGGTCTCAAATGATTTAAACCACTCCGAATCGCAGCCAACATGAAAATCAGCCCCCACCCGGGGATTACCTCCCTTGCCTGACGGTGTAGCCGAAGGCTGCACCGTCTATCCAGGGTCTCAAATGATTAAACCACTCCGAATTGCAGCCAACACGAAAATCATCCCCCACCCGGGCATTACCTCCCTTGCCCGACGGTGCAGCCGAAGGCTGCACCGTCCATCCAGGGTCTCAAATGATTTAAACCACTCCGAATTGCAGCCAACACGAAAATCAGCCCCCACCCGGGGATTACCTCCCTTGCCTGACGGTGAAGCTGAAGGCTGCACCGTCCACCCAGGGTCTCAAATGATTTAAACCACTCCGAATTGCAGCCAACATGAAAATCAGCCTCCACCCGGAGATTACCTCCCTTGCCTGACGGTGTAGCCGAAGGCTGCACCGTCCATCCAGGGTCTCAAATGATTTAAACCACTCCGAATTGCAGCCAACACGAGAATCAGCCCCGCCCCGGGGCTTACCTCCCTTGCATGACGGTGTAGCCGAAGGCTGCACCGTCCATCCAGGGTCTCAAACGATTTAAACCACTCCGAATTGCAGCCAACACTAAAATCAGCCTCCACCCGGAGATTACCTCCCTTGCCTGACGGTGTAGCCGAAGGCTGCACCGTCCATCCAGGGTCTCAAATGATTTAAACCACTCCGAATTGCAGCCAACACGAGAATCAGCCCCCACCCGGGGATTACCTCCCTTGCCTGACGGTGTAGCCGAAGGCTGCACCGTCCATCCAGGGTCTCAAATGATTTAAACCACTCCGAATTGCAGCCAACACTAAAATCAGCCTCCACCCGGGGATTACCTCCCTTGCCTGACGGTGTAGCCGAAGGCTGCACTGTCCATCCAGGGTCTCAAATGATTTAAACCACACCGAATTGCAGCCAACACTAAAATCAGCCCCCACCCGGGGATTACCTCCTGCATGCCGGTGTAGCCGAAGGCTGCACCGTCCATCCAGGGTCTCAAACGATTTAAACCACTCCGAATTGCAGCCAACACTAAAATCAGCCTCCACCCGGAGATTACCTCCCTTGCCTGACGGTGTAGCCGAAGGCTGCACCGTCCATCCAGGGTCTCAAATGATTTAAACCACTCCGAATTGCAGCCAACACGAGAATCAGCCCCCACCCGGGGATTACCTCCCTTGCCTGACGGTGTAGCCGAAGGCTGCACCGTCCATCCAGGGTCTCAAATGATTTAAACCACTCCGAATTGCAGCCAACACTAAAATCAGCCTCCACCCGGGGATTACCTCCCTTGCCTGACGGTGTAGCCGAAGGCTGCACCGTCTATCCAGGGTCTCAAATGATTAAACCACTCCGAATTGCAGCCAACACGAAAATCATCCCCCACCCGGGCATTACCTCCCTTGCCCGACGGTGCAGCCGAAGGCTGCACCGTCCATCCAGGGTCTCAAATGATTTAAACCACTCCAAATTGCAGCCAACACTAAAATCAGCCTCCACCCGGAGATTACCTCCCTTGCCTGACGGTGTAGCCGAAGGCTGCACCGTCCATCCAGGGTCTCAAATGATTTAAAACACTCCGAATTGCAGCCAACACAAGAATCAGCCCCCACCCGGGGATTACCTCCCTTGCCTGACGGTGTAGCTGAAGGCTGCACCGTCCATCCAGGGTCTCAAATGATTTAAACCACTCCGAATTGCAGCCAACACTAAAATCAGCCTCCACCCGGGGATTACCTCCTTGCCTGACGGTGTAGCCGAAGGCTGCACTGTCCATCCAGGGTCTCAAATGATTTAAACCACACCGAATTGCAGCCAACACTAAAATCAGCCCCACCCGGGGATTACCTCCCTTGCATGACGGTGTAGCCGAAGGCTGCACCGTCCATCCAGGGTCTCAAACGATTTAAACCACTCTGAATTGCAGCCAACGCTAAAATCAGCCTCCACCCGGAGATTACCTCCCTTGCCTGACGGTGTAGCCGAAGGCTGCACCGTCCATCCAGGGTCTCAAATGATTTAAACCACTCCGAATTGCAGCCAACACGAGAATCAGCCCCCACCCGGGGATTACCTCCCTTGCCTGACGGTGTAGCCGAGGGCTGCACCGTCCATCCAGGGTCTCAAATGATTTAAACCACTCCGAATTGCAGCCAACACTAAAATCAGCCTCCACCCGGGGATTACCTCCCTTGCCTGACGGTGTAGCCGAAGGCTGCACCGTCTATCCAGGGTCTCAAATGATTAAACCACTCCGAATTGCAGCCAACACGAAAATCATCCCCCACCCGGGCATTACCTCCCTTGCCCGACGGTGCAGCCGAAGGCTGCACCGTCCATCCAGGGTCTCAAATGATTTAAACCACTCCGAATTGCAGCCAACACGAAAAACAGCCCCCACCCGGGGATTACCTCAATTGCCTGACGATGCAGCCAAAGGCTGCACCGTCCATCCAAGGTCTCAAATGATTTAAACCACTCCGAATTGCAGCCAACACTTAAATCAGCCCCCACCCGGGGATTACCTCCCTTGCCTGACGGTGCAGCCGAAGGCTGTTCCGTCCATCCAGGGTTTCAAATGATTTAAACCACTCCAAATTGCAGCCAACACTAAAATCAGCCCCACCCGGGATTACCTCCCTTGCCTGACGGTGCAGCCGAAGGCTGCACCGCCCATCCAGGGTCTCAAACGATTTAAACCACTCCGAATTGCAGCCAACACGAAAAACAGCCCCCACCCGGGCATTACCTCCCTTGCCCGACGGTGCAGCCGAAGGCTGCACCGTCCATCCAGGGTCTCAAATGATTTAAACCACTCCGAATTGCAGCCAACACGAAAATCAGCCCCCACCCGGGGATTACCTCAATTGCCTGACGATGCAGCCAAAGGCTGCACCGTCCATCCAAGGTCTCAAATGATTTAAACCACTCCGAATTGCAGCCAACACTTAAATCAGCCCCCACCCGGGGATTACCTCCCTTGCCTGACGGTGCAGCCGAAGGCTGCACCGTCCATCCAGGGTCTCAAATGATTTAAACCACTCCGAATTGCAGCCAACACAAAAATCAGCCCCCACCCGGGGATTACCTCCCTTGCCTGACGGTGCAGCCGAAGGCTGCACCGTCCATCCAGGGTCTCAAATGATTTAAACCACTCCGAATTGCAGCCAACACGAAAATCACCCCCCACCCGGGCATTACCTCCCTTGCCCGACGGGGCAGCCGAAGGCTGCACCGTCCAACCACGGTGTCAAATGATTTAAACCACACCGAATTGCAGCCAACACTAAAATCAGCCCCCACCCGGGGATTACCTCCCTAGCCTGACGGTGCAGCCGAAGGCTGCACCGTCTACCCAGGGTCTCAAATGATTTAAACCACTCCGAATTGCAGCCAACACGAAAATCATCCCCCACCCGGGCATTACCTCCCTTGCCCGACGGTGCAGCCGAAGGCTGCACCGTAGATCCAGGGTCTCAAATGATTTAAACCACTCCGAATTTCACCCAACACGAAAATCAGCCCCCCCCCCGGGGATTACCTCAATTGCCTGACGGTGCAGCCAAAGGCTGCACCGTCCATCCAAGGTCTCAAATGATTTAAACCACTCCGAATTGCAGCCAACATGAAGATCAGCCCCCACCCGGGGATTACCTCCCTTGCCTGACGGTGCAGCCGAAGGCTGCACCGTAAATCCAGGGTCTCAAATGATTTAAACCACTCCGAATTGCAGCCAACATGAAAATCAGCCCCCACCCGGGGATTCCCTCCCTTGCCTGACGGTGCAGCCGAAGGCTGCACCGTCCATCCAAGGTCTCAAATGATTTAAACCACTCCGAATTGCAGGCAACACAAAAATCAGCCCCCACCCGGGGATTACCTCCCTTGCCTGACGGTGCAGCCGAAGGCTGCACCGTCCATCCAAGGTCTCAAATGATTTAAACCACTCCGAATTGCAGCCAACACTAAAATCAGCCTCCAACCGGGGATCACCTCCCTTGCCTGACGGTGCAGCCTTCGGCACCGTCCATCCAAGGTCTCAAATGATTTCAACCACTCCGAATTGCAGCCAACACAAAAATCAGCCCCCACCCGGGGATTACCTCCCTTGCCTGACGGTGCAGCCGAAGGCTGCACCGTCCATCCAAGGTCTCAAATGATTTAAACCACTCCGAATTGCAGCCAACACGAAAATCATCCCCCACCCGGGCATTACCTCCCTTGCCCGACGGTGCAGCCGAAGGCTGCACCGTCCATCCAGGGTCTCAAATGATTTAAACCACTCCGAATTTCAGCCAACACGAAAATCAGCCTCACCCGGGGATTACCTCAATTGCCTGACGGTGCAGCCAAAGGATGCACCGTCCATCCAAGGTCTCAAATGATTTAAACCACTCCGAATTGCAGCCAACATGAAAATCAGCCCCCACCCGGGGATTACCTCCCTTGCCTGACGGTGCAGCCGAAGGCTGCACCGTCCATCCAGGGTCTCAAATGATTTAAACCACTCCGAATTGCAGCCAACACAAAAATCAGCCCCCACCCGGGGATTACCTCCCTTGCCTGACGGTGCAGCCGAAGGCTGCACCGTCCATCCAGGGTCTCAAATGATTTAAACCACTCCGAATTGCAGCCAACACTAAAATCAGCCTCCACCCGGGGATCACCTCCCTTGCCTGACGGTGCAGCCGAAGGCTGCACCGTCCATCCAAGGTCTCAAATGATTTAAACCACTCCGAATTGCAGCCAACACGAAAATCAGCCCCCACCCGTGGATTACCTTCCTTGCCTGACGGTGCAGCCGAAGGCTGCACCGTCCATCCAAGGTCTCAAATGATTTAAACCACTCCGAATTGCAGCCAACACTTAAATCAGCCCCCACCCGGGGATTACCTCCCTTGCCTGACGGTGCAGCCGAAGGCTGTTCCGTCCATCCAGGGTTTCAAATGATTTAAACCACTCCAAATTGCAGCCAACACTAAAATCAGCCCCCACCCGGGGATTACCTCCCTTGCCTGACGGTGCAGCCGAAGGCTGCACCGCCCATCCAGGGTCTCAAACGATTTAAACCACTCCGAATTGCAGCCAACACGAAAATCAGCCCCCACCCGGGCATTACCTCCCTTGCCCGACGGTGCAGCCGAAGGCTGCACCGTCCATCCAGGGTCTCAAATGATTTAAAGCACTCCGAATTGCAGCCAACACGAAAATCAGCCCCCACCCGGGGATTACCTCAATTGCCTGACGATGCAGCCAAAGGCTGCACCGTCCATCCAAGGTCTCAAATGATTTAAACCACTCCGAATTGCAGCCAACACTTAAATCAGCCCCCACCCGGGGATTACCTCCCTTGCCTGACGGTGCAGCCGAAGGCTGCACCGTCCATCCAAGGTCTCAAATGATTTAAACCACTCCGAATTGCAGCCAACACTAAAATCAGCCTCCACCCGGGGATCACCTCCCTTGCCTGACGGTGCAGCCGAAGGCTGCACCGTCCATCCAGGGTCTCAAATGATTTAAACCACTCCGAATTGCACCCAACACAAAAATTAGCCCCCACCCGGGGATTACCTTCCTTGCCTGACGGTGCAGCCGAAGGCTGCACCGTCCATCCAGGGTCTCAAATGATTTAAACCACTCCGAATTGCAGCCAACACGAAAATCACCCCCCACCCGGGCATTACCTCCCTTGCCCGACGGTGCAGCCGAAGGCTGCACCGTCCATCCAGGGTCTCAAATGATTCAAACCACTCCGAATTGCAGCCAACACGAAAATCACCCCCACCCGGGCATTACCTCCCTTGCCTGCCGGGGCAGCCGAAGGCTGCACCGTCCATCCAGGGTCTCAAATGATTTAAACCACTCCGAATTGCAGCCAACACAAAAATCAGCCCCCACCCGGGGATTACCTCCCTTGCCTGACGGTGCAGCCGAAGGCTGCACCGTCCATCCAAGGTCTCAAATGATTTAAACCACTCCGAATTGCAGCCAACACAAAAATCAGCCTCCAACCGGGGATCACCTCCTTGCCTGACGGTTGCAGCCTTCGGCACCGTCCATCCAGGGTCTCAAATGATTTAAACCACTCCGAATTGCAGCCAACACAAAAATCAGCCCCCACCCGGGGATTACCTCCCTTGCCTGACGGTGCAGCCGAAGGCTGCACCGTCCATCCAGGGTCTCAAATGATTTAAACCACACCGAATTGCAGCCAACACGAAAATCATCTCCCACCCGGGCATTACCTCCCTTGCCCGACGGTGCAGCCGAAGGCTGCACCGTCCATCCAGGGTCTCAAATGATTTAAACCACTCCGAATTTCAGCCAACACGAAAATCAGCCCCCCCCCCCGGGGATTACCTCAATTGCCTGACGGTGCAGCCAAAGGCTGCATCGTCCATCCAAGGTCTCAAATGATTTAAACCACTCCGAATTGCAGCCAACATGGAAATCAGCCCCTACCCGGGTATTACCTCCCTTGCCTGACGGTGCAGCCGAAGGCTGCACCGTCCATCCAGGGTCTCAAATGATTTAAACCACTCCGAATTGCAGCCAACACAAAAATCAGCCCCCACCCGGGGATTACCTCCCTTGCCTGACGGTGCAGCCGAAGGCTGCACCGTCCATCCAAGTTCTCAAATGATTTAAACCACTCCGAATTGCAGCCAACACTAAAATCAGCCTCCACCCGGGGATCACCTCCCTTGCCTGACGGTGCAGCCGAAGGCTGCACCGTCCATCCAAGGTCTCAAATGATTTAAACCACTCCGAATTGCAGCCAACACTAAAATCAGCCTCCACCCGGGGATTACCTCCCTTGCCTGACGGTGCAGCCGAAGGCTGCACCGTCCATCCAAGGTCTCAAATGATTTAAACCACTCCGAATTGCAGCCAACACAAAAATCAGCCCCCACCCGGGGATTACCTCCCTTGCCTGACGGTGCAGCCGAAGGCTGCACCGTCCATCCAGGGTCTGAAATGACTTAAACCACTCCGAATTGCAGCCAACACTAAAATCAGCCCCCACCCGGGGATTACCTCCCTTGCCTGACGGTGCAGCCGAAGGCTGCACCGTCCATCCAGGGTCTCAAATGATTTAAACCACTCCGAATTGCAGCCAACACGGAAATCAGCCTCCACCCGGAGATCACCTCCCTTGCCTGACGGTGCAGCCGAAGGCTGCATCGTCCATCCAGGGTCTCAAATGATTTAAACCACTCCTAATTGCAGCCAACACGAAAATCAGGCCCCACCCGGGGATTACCTCCCTTGCCTGACGGTGCAGCCGAAGGCTGCACTGTCCATCCAGGGTCTCAAATGATTTAAACCACACCGAATTGCAGCCAACACTAAAATCAGCCCCCACCCGGGGATTACCTCCCTTGCCTGACGGTGCAGCCAAAGGAAGCACCGTCCATCCAGGGTCTCAAATGATTTAAACCACTCCGAATTGCAGCCAACACGAAAATCAGCTCCCATCCCGGGCATTACCTCCCTTGCCCGACGGTGCAGCCAAAGGCTGCACCGTCCATCCAGGGTCTCAAATGATTTAAACCACTCCGAATTGCAGCCAACATGAAAATCAGCCCCCACCCGGGGATTACCTCCCTTGCCTGACGGTGCAGCCGAAGGAAGCACCGTCCATCCAGGGTCTCAAATGATTTAAACCACTCCGAATTGCAGCCAACACGAAAATCAGCCCCCACCCGGGGATTACCTCAATTGCCTGACGGTGCAGCCAAAGGCTGCACCGTCCATCCAAGGTCTCAAATGATTTAAACCACTCCGAATTGCAGCCAACACTTAAATCAGCCCCCACCCGGGGATTACCTCCCTTGCCTGACGGTGCAGCCGAAGGCTGCACTGTCCATCCAGGGTCTCAAATGATTTAAACCACACCAAATTGCAGCCAACACTAAAATCAGCCCCCACCCGGGGATTACCTCCCTTGCCTGACGGTGCAGCCGAAGGAAGCACCGTCCATCCAGGGTCTCAAATGATTTAAACCACTCCGAATTGCAGCCAACACGAAAATCAGCCCCCACCCGGGGATTACCTCAATTGCCTGACGGTGCAGCCAAAGGCTGCACCGTCCATCCAAGGTCTCAAATGATTTAAACCACTCCGAATTGCAGCCAACACTTAAATCAGCCCCCACCCGGGGATTACCTCCCTTGCCTGACGGTGCAGCCGAAGGCTGCACTGTCCATCCAGGGTCTCAAATGATTTAGACCACTCCGAATTGCAGCCAACATGAGAATCAGCCCCCACCCGGGGATTACCTCCCTTGCCTGACGGTGCAGCCGAAGGCTGCACCGTACATCCAGGGTCTCAAATGATTTAAACCACTCCGAATTGCAGCCAACACGAAAATCAGCCCCCACCCGGGGATTACCTCCCTTGCCTGACGGTGCAGCCGAAGGCTGCACTGTCCATCCAGGGTCTCAAATGATTTAAACCACTCCGAATTGCAGCCAACATGAAAATCAGCCCCCACCCGGGGATTACCTCCCTTGCCTGACTGTGCAGCCGAAGGCTGCACCGTCCAATCTGGGTTTCAAGTGATTTCAACCTGATATCTTTATTCTTGCTTCCGCGGTTGCACCGACAATCCCTTTTCCACCGCCAAACAACCGTTCCTATGTGATTACTGACTTACTTGACTTAATCGGTTGGCTTTCGCCTGACGCGGTCATTCCGCATCTTCACCGAGGTGTGCCGTCCTAGTAGTCAGCCGTGTCCATTTTTCACGGTCTTCAGCCACAATCTGAACACATTCCATCCAGCTGTCACTATTCCATTTCCTGCGAAACGAAACATCGCGCCTGAACTGTCTTTCGATGCCGAGTGACTTTAAATCCTCCTTAACCACATCCGTCCAGAACTTTCGCCTACGCCCAGGTGTCCGTTTCCAGACAGGATTTGGAAGCATTTTTAAAGCGTGTTGTACGAGACGATCCGGCGTTCTTCTTAGTATATGCCCGAGCAGTCGAAGTCGACTTTCCATTGCTGCTTGAGATGGCGTTAGGAGATGCTGGCACCTCCCTCGTGTCAAGCGTTGATGTACTGCGTCGATTTCCTTGTAAAGGTCTTCGTTATGGCATACACGCGGCCAGAAATATCCAAGCAAACGCCTAAAGCTTCCTCTCCGTGCAATCCAACCTTTCCATCTGCGTTTTCGGTGCTGCCCACGTCTCGATCCGTACATCATGATAGGGCGAATAGCGGGATAAGTAGACGCGCAACTTGACTTCCTTCGCGATGGTGGTAGACCACAAACACTTTGTTAGAGAATCAAATGCAGACGTAGCTTTCGCACATCGTTGACGAATATTCGCTGCATAACTACCATCGTTCTTCAGCAAACAGCCCAAATAACAGAAATCGTCCACCAATTCGATACGTTGTCCGTCCACACAAACTCCAGTTGAAGGCCTCTGAGAGACCCACATCTGCTTGCATTTGTCGGGACGAAGACGAAGTCCATAGGCTGCGGCATACTTCGAAACGAGGTTCACAATCCTTTGCAGTTTTGCGTTGTTTTCAGCGAATAACACAATGTCGTCGGCGTACTCCAGGTCGACAAGGGAGCGTCCTGATGGTGTTAGGATCACGTCCGCAGGAAACTGTTCTGCAACTCTACGCATGATGTCATCAACGGCAAAGTTGAATAGGAAAGGTTCTGCTACAGCTCCTTGCCTTACTCCTGTTCGCACCTCGAAAGCTGACGTAAATCCGACAGGTGTACGAACTGCTGCTGTTGTTCCTTTGTTCATGTCCTCGATTAACCGAACATACTTTTCCGGGACTCCATCTGCTCGCAGAGCATTGAGCAATCGATCACGATGAGGAGAGTCGAACGCGGCTTCAAAGTCCAAAAAAGCAAGCTGTAATGGCTTCGAAAACCGCTGCCACGATTCAATTACTCTTCTCACGACGAACACTTGGTCGATGGTCGATCTTCCAGGTCGAAAACCGGCTTGCTCATCTCTGGTCGTTCCTTCACGATGTTTGATAAGTCGCTCGAGAATGATACGTTCTAAAACTTTGTACATGACACGAAGTAGAGAGATTCCTCTGTAGTTCTTAGGATCCGTGACGGATAGCTTCTTGTGAAGAGGTACGATGATCGCATGTCTCCACGAATCGGGTATCCTTTCGCTCATCCATATGGCACGGATGGTGTTGGTCATTTCACGAATCCCAGACGGAGGAAGAGCTTTCAGCATTTCAGCAGTGATGTTGTCATCTCCACCTGCCTTTCCATTCTTCATTTTCCGGACACAATCCAAAACTTCCAGACTCAGTCGGCGGTTCCTCCCTGACATCGTAATGTGCTTTCTGAACATGCGGGAGCTCAGGTACTGATGGCGCTGGACGATTCAGTAGTGAACTGAAGTAATCCTTCCATATTGGCAGCGTCGCATCACCAACTGCAACTCCATTGGTAGTGTTCAAGACAGGAGAACATCTCTTCATCTTCCCGCTATACTGTCGCAGCAACGTGTAGGCTTTCTTCGGATTCTTCTCCTCCCAAGCCTTCTCGAACTCCTTAGCTCTACACGTCCACTCTCGTTCGCGGTCACTTTGAAGCTGCCGACGCAACTTCCTCCTCAGACGCTTCTCCTCCACGAGATGTTTCCTGCAGTTCGGAGAGCACATACTCTGTTGTAGGTAGATGTTGTTTCTTCTGAGACGTAGGCGAACTTCTTCTTAGGCTGTACAACCGGGAGTGCCTCTTTCGAAGCGTCCTGGATGCACTTGACAAAAGAATCCGCGTCGCAAAGTTTCTTCTTAGTCCGTACTCCGATGTGAATAGAAACGCGTTGTCGGAAATTCCTTCTGCACTCTTCATCTCTGAGACTTGTCATGTCAATCCTCTGGAGAGGCTGAGCCCCTCGCTTCCTCTTATGAATCCTCGCAGTGAAGTTCAACAAAACAGGACGGTGATCCGAATCGAATGCGACATCCCACACAGCTCTAGATCTTCGAATGTCCGATACTGGAATATTCCTCGTCAGGACATAGTCAAGCTGTAGTTTCAAAGTTGTCATCTTCCGCTTCCGCTGCTCTTCTGGAGATAGCTGGGTTGGTCCCTGCCACGTAAGCTGATGGCGGCGATGATTCCTCTTGAATGTCAATGCAATAATCAGACCACTGCGTTCACAAAAGTCGACAAGGCGGTAGCCATTGTCCGATGTTTGCTCCACTGGGTAGAACCATTTACCGAGTACTTCGGATTCCTGATCAAGTCCCATCTTCGCATTTGCATCAATCCCCACGACAACAGCATGTTGACAAGGTATCCTGGCCAGCAACGTATTGAGTTCCTCATAAAACGCATCCTTCGAATTGTCTTCGGCGGTTTCAGTGGGCGCATGAGCACTCACTATCCACAGATTGAATCCTCTGTGATCCCGCAGTCGTACGAATGCATTCCGACACGACGTTGAGCCGAACTCCTTGACCATACCATTGAAATCCTTCCTTACAGCTATTGCACAGCCTCCCACTCTCCTATCGTCAGCGTTACCGCAGTAGATGGTGTACTCTCCGACGCTGATGACGGGTCTATCCTTGAGGCGGGTTTCCTGCAAAGCAGCAAACGGTGCATGGAAATAGCTCAGAAGTCTGGATAGCGCAGTTTTTTGGATATCACTCGACAGCGATCGACAGGTCAGGGTGGCGAAATTGGGGCTTGTGGCCAAAGACTCCATGACTCCCTAGGTACGGATCCTAAGGTGTTATGGACCAGAGGCCTTAGTGTGCCGGACGGCGACACCTTTATGCAATGTGCGGGATACTTTCGCGATATAGTTGTGCACGCTATATCGCTCGAACGTTCCCTGTGTACACTCAAACGTCCTATGTGATTATTTATTGAGAATGCGGTTGCACTGGAATTACAGGCGTGATTCCCGGTGTGAGTTGTGTAATTGCACCATACCTATATTTTACGTCTATCGTGGCAATTTGCACCGCACGGTATTTTTCGTCTAGTCGCCATCACAAGCCCGAAGCACTTTTCACGACGCCCCGATTACGTCATTAGAAGCCCGAAGCACTTTTTGGACTATCATAGACGGGGGGGGGCACCTACGATTCCCTCGTGAACATGAATGGAAAACCTGATAAAAAATGCTAGATGCTGCTATCAATCATTGTTGTTGATGAAGTTCTGTAGAAATACTTCGACTGCTAGCGTTATAGATCGTTGGTTTATTTCATTTCTGACTTGAATCATGAGTGCCCACCCCCTCCCCGTCTTGGATAGTCCCGTACTTTTCACGATGTCCCGATGACGTCATCAGAAGCCCGAAGCACTTTTCACGATGTCCCGATGACGTCATCAGAAGCCCGAAGCACTTTTCACGACGTCCCCATGAAGTCATCAGAAGCCCGAAGCACTTTTCACGATGTCCCGATGACGTCATCAGAAGCCCGAAGCACTTTTCACGACGTCCCCATGAAGTCATCAGAAGCCCGAAGCACTTTTCACGACGTCCCCATGACGTCATCAGAAGCCCGGAGCACTTTTCACGATGTCCCGATGACGTCATCAGAAGCCCGAAGCACTTTTCACGACGTCCCGATAACGTCATCAGAAGCCTGAAGCACTTTTCACGACGTCCCGATGACGTCATCAGAACCCCGAAGCACTTTTCGCGATGTCCCGATGACGTCATCAGAAGCCCGAAGCACTTTTCACGACGTCCCGATAATGTCATCAGAAGCCCGAAGCACTTTTCGCGATGTCCCGATGACGTCATCAGAAGCCCGAAGCACTTTTCACGACGTCCCGATGACGTCATCAGAAGCCCGAAGCACTTTCCACGACGTCACGATAACGTCATAAGAAGCCCGAAGCACTTTTCGCGATGTCCCGATGACGTCATCAGAAGCCCGAAGCACTTTTCACGTCGTCCCGATGACGTCATCAGAAGCCCGAAGCACTTTTCACGACGTCCCGATGACGTCATCAGAAGCCCGAAGCACTTTTCGCGATGTCCCGATGACGTCATCAGAAGCCTGAAGCACTTTTCGCGATGTCCAGATGACGTCATCAGAAGCCCGAAGCACTTTTCACGACTTACCGATAACGTCATCAGAAGCCCGAAGCACTTTTCACGACGTCCCGATGACGTCATCAGAAGCCCGAAGCACTTTTCGTGATGTCCCGATGACGTCATCAGAAGCCCGAAGCACTTTTCACGACGTCCAGATGACGTCATCAGAAGCCCGAAGCTTTTTTCACGACGTCCCGATGACGTCATCAGAAGCCCGAAGCAGTTTTCACGACGTCCCGATGACGTCATCAGAAGCCCGAAGCACTTTTCACGACGTCACGATAACGTCATAAGAAGCCCGAAGCACTTTTCGCGATGTCCCGATGACGTCATCAGAAGCCCGAAGCACTTTTCACGACGTCCCGATGACGTCATCAGAAGCCCGAAGCACTTTTCACGACGTCCCGATGACGTCATCAGAAGCCCGAAGCACTTTTCGCAATGTCCCGATGACGTCATCAGAAGCCTGAAGCACTTTTCGCGATGTCCCGATGACGTCATCAGAAGCCCGAAGCACTTTTCACGACGTCCAGATGACGTCATCAGAAGCCCGAAGCTTTTTTCACGACGTCCCGATGACGTCATCAGAAGCCCGAAGCGGTTTTCACGACGTCCCGATAACGTCATCAGAAGCCCGAAGCACTTTTCACGACGTCAGGATGACGTCATCAGAAGCCCGAAGCACTTTTCACGACGTCCGATAACGTCATCAGAAGCCCGAAGCACTTTTCTTGACGTCCCGATGACGTCATCAGAAGCCCGAAGCACTTTCGCGATGTCGATGACGTCATCAGAAGCCCGAAGCACTTTTCACAACGTCCCGATAACGTCATCAGAACTCCGAAGTATTTTTCACGACGTCTCGATGACGTCATCAGAATCCCGAAGTACTTTTCACGATCTCCCGATGACGTCATCAGAAGCCCGAAGCACTTTTCACGACGTCCCGATAACGTCATCAGAAGCCCGAAGCACTTTTCACGACGTCCCGATAACGTCATCAGAAGCCCGAAGCACTTTTCACGACGTCCCGATAACGTCATCAGAAGCCCGAAGCACTTTTCACGACGTCCCGATAACGTCATCAGAAGCCCGAAGCACTTTTCGCGATGTCCCGATGACGTCAACAGAAGCCCGAAGTACTTTTCGCGAAGTCCCGATGACGTCATCAGAAGCCCGAAGCACTTTTCACGATGTCCCGATGACGTCATCAGAAGCCCGAAGCACTTTTCGCGATGTCCCGATGACGTCATCAGAAGCCCGAAGCACTTTTCACGACGTCCCGATGACGTCATCAGAAGCCCGAAGCACTTTTCACGATGTCCCGATGACGTCATCAGAAGCCCGAAGCACTTTTCACGACGTCCAGATGACGTCATCAGAAGCCCGAAGCACTTTTCACGACGTCCCGATGACGTCATCAGAAGCCCGAAGCACTTTTCACGACGTCCCGATAACGTCATCAGAAGCCCGAAGCACTTTTCACAACGTCCCGATGACGTCATCAGAAGCCCGCAGCACTTTTTCACGACGTCCCGATGACGTCATCAGAAGCCCGAAGCACTTTTCACGACTTCCCGATGACGTCATCAGAAGCCCGAAGCACTTTTTCACGACGTCCCGATGAAGTCATCAGAAGCCCGAAGCACTTTTCGCGATGTCCCGATGACGTCATCAGAAGCCCGAAGCACTTTTCACAACGTCCCGATGACGTCATCAGAAGCCCGAAGCACTTTTCACGACGTCCCGATGACGTCATCAGAAGCCCGAAGCACTTTTCGCGATGTCCCGATGACGTCATCAGAAGCCCGAAGCACTTTTCACGACGTCCCGATAACGTCATCAGAAGCCCGAAGCTTTTTTCGCGATGTCCCAATGACGTCATCAGAAGCCCGAAGCACTTTTCGCGATGTCCCGATGACGTCATCAGAAGCCCGAAGCACTTTTCACGATGTCCCGATGATGTCATCAGAAGCCTGAAGCACTTTTCGCGACGTCCAGATGACGTCATCAGAAGCCCGAAGCTTTTTTCACGACGTCCCGATGACGTCATCAGAAGCCCGAAGCGGTTTTCACGACGTCCCGATAACGTCATCAGAAGCCCGAAGCACTTTTCACGACGTCCCGATGACGTCATCAGAAGCCCGAAGCTTTTTTCACGACGTCCCGATGACGTCATCAGAAGCCCGAAGCGGTTTTCACGACGTCCCGATAACGTCATCAGAAGCCCGAAGCACTTTTCACGACGTCCCGATGACGTCATCAGAAGCCCGAAGCTTTTTTCGCGATGTCCCGATGACGTCATCAGAAGCCCGAAGCACTTTTCGCGATGTCCCGATGACGTCATCAGAAGCCCGAAGCACTTTTCACGATGTCCCGATGACGTCATCAGAAGCCCGAAGCACTTTTCACGACGTCCCGATGACGTCATCAGAAGCCCGAAGCACTTTTCGCGATGTCCCGATGACGTCATCAGAAGCCTGAAGCACTTTTCGCGATGTCCCGATGACGTCATCAGAAGCCCGAAGCACTTTTCACGACGTCCAGATGACGTCATCAGAAGCCCGAAGCTTTTTTCACGACGTCCCGATGACGTCATCAGAAGCCCGAAGCGGTTTTCACGACGTCCCGATAACGTCATCAGAAGCCCGAAGCACTTTTCACGACGTCAGGATAACGTCATCAGAAGCCCGAAGCACTTTTCACGACGTCCCGATAACGTCATCAGAAGCCCGAAGCAGTTTTCTTGACGTCCCGATGACGTCATCAGAAGCCCGAAGCACTTTTCGCGATGTCCCGATGACGTCATCAGAATCCCGAAGCATTTTTCACAATCTCCCGATAACGTCATCAGAAGCCTGAAGCACTTTTCACGACGTCCCGATGACGTCATCAGAAGCCCGAAGCACTTTTCACGATGTCCCGATGATGTCATCAGAAGCCTGAAGCACTTTTCGCGATGTCCCGATGACGTCATCAGAAGCCCGAAGCTTTTTTCACGACGTCCCGATGACGTCATCAGAAGCCCGAAGCACTTTTCACGACGTCCCGATAACGTCATCAGAAGCCCGAAGCACTTTTCACGACGTCCCGATAACGTCATCAGAAGCCCGAAGCACTTTTCACGACGTCCCGATGACGTCATCAGAAGCCCGAAGCACTTTTCACGACGTCCCGATGACGTCATCAGAAGCCCGAAGCACTTTTCACGACGTCCCGATGACGTCATCAGAAGCCCGAAGCACTTTTCGCGATGTCCCGATGACGTCATCAGAAGCCCGAAGCACTTTTCGCGATGTCCCGATGACGTCATCAGAAGCCCGAAGCACTTTTCACGACGTCCTGATGACGTCATCAGAAGCCCGAAGCACTTTTCACGACGTCCCGATGACGTCATCAGAAGCCCGAAGCACTTTTCGCAACGTCCCGATGACGTCATCAGAAGCCCGAAGCACTTTTCACGACGTCCCGATAACGTCATCAGAAGCCCGAAGCACTTTTCACAACGTCCCGATGGCGTCATCAGAAGCCCGAAGCTTTTTTCACGACGTCCCGATAACGTCATCAGAAGCCCGAAGCACTTTTCACAACGTCGCGATGACGTCATCAGAAGCCCGAAGCACTTTTCGCGATGTCCCGATGACGTCATCAGAAGCCCGAAGCACTTTTCACGACGTCCCGATAACGTCATCAGAAGCCCGAAGCACTTTTCACAACGTCCCGATGACGTCATCAGAAGCCCGAAGCACTTTTCGCGATGTCCCGATGACGTCATCAGAAGCCCGAAGCACTTTTCACGACGTCCCGATGACGTCATCAGAAGCCCGAAGCAGTTTTCACGACGTCCCGATAACGTCATCAGAAGCCCGAAGCACTTTTCACGACGTCCCGATAACGTCATCAGAAGCGCGAAGCACTTTTCACGACGTCCCGATAACGCCATCAGAGGCCCGAAGCAGTTTTCACGACGTCCCGATGACGTCATCAGAAGCCCGAAGCACTTTTCGCGATGTCCCGATGACGTCATCAGAATCCCGAAGCATTTTTCACAATCTCCCGATAACGCCATCAGAAGCTCGAAGCACTTTTCGCGATGTCCCGATGACGTCATCAGAAGCCCGAAGCACTTTTCGCGATGTCCTGATGACGTCATCAGAAGCCCGAAGCACTTTTCGCGATGTCCCGATGACGTCACCAGAAGCCCGAAGCACTTTTCGCGATGTCCCAATGACGTCATCAGAAGCCCGAAGCACTTTTCACGACGTCCCGATAACGTCATCAGAAGCCCGAAGCATTTTTCACGACGTCCCGGTGGCGTCATCAGAAGCCCGAAGCACTTTTCACGACGTCCCGATGACGTCATCAGAAGCCCGAAGCACTTCTCACGACGTCCCGATGACGTCATCAGAAGCCCGAAGCACTTTTCACGATGTCCAGATGACGTCATCAGAAGCCCGAAGCACTTTTCACGACTTACCGATAACGTCATCAGAAGCCCGAAGCACTTTTCACGACGTCCCGATGACGTCATCAGAAGCCCGAAGCACTTTTCGTGATGTCCCAATGACGTCATCAGAAGCCCGAAGCACTTTTCACGACGTCCAGATGACGTCATCAGAAGCCCGAAGCTTTTTTCACGACGTCCCGATGACGTCATCAGAAGCCCGAAGCACTTTTCACGACGTCCCGATGACGTCATCAGAAGCCCGAAGCACTTTTCACGACGTCCCGATGACGTCATCAGAAGCCCGAAGCTTTTTTCGCGATGTCCCGATGACGTCATCAGAAGCCCGAAGCACTTTTCACGATGTCCCGATGATGTCATCAGAAGCCTGAAGCACTTTTCGCGATGTCCCGGTGACGTCATCAGAAGCCCGAAGCACTTTTCACGACGTCCAGATGACGTCATCAGAAGCCCGAAGCTTTTTTCACGACGTCCCGGTGGCGTCATCAGAAGCCCGAAGCACTTTTCACGACGTCCCGATGATGTCATCAGAAGCCTGAAGCACTTTTCGCGATGTCCCAATGACGTCATCAGAATCCCGAAGCACTTTTCACGACGTCCCGATAACGTCATCAGAAGCCCGAAGCACTTTTCGCGATCTCGCGATGATGTCATCAGAAGCCTGAAGTACTTTTCACGACGTCCAGATGACGTCATCAGAAGCCCGAAGCACTTTTCACGACGTCCCGATGACGTCATCAGAATTCGGAAGCACTTTTCAATATGTCCAGATGACGTCATCAGGAGCCCGAAGCACTTTTCACGACGTCCCGATGATGCCATCAGAATCCCCACTCACCTACAAATCGATCACTTACCATCCAACGCACCCCCTACCAACTTACCTGTCTGCCAAGTTGATTGCCTGTGGCATTGGCAGTGGCTATTAGCAGTGAGGACTGAAAAGCGTGACGGCCTACTCAGAAAAATGAAAACATATTACATGTAAAATAAAAGGCCTGAATTAATATACATGTAATATAAATTCGCCAATGTATATTACTTGCAAATTATCTCCACCGATGTATGTTACATGTAATATATCGGTCTCTCGCTCGCAGGCCAAAAGTCACACGTAATATGTCCTCGATGGTGAAAACATAATACTTCTAACATAAGAGACGATTACAATATACTTGTAATACATCTCCGTCAATGTAAGTTACATGTGAATTATCTCAATTAAGTAGATTACATGTAGTATAAGTGTAACATAATTCAAAAATCTCCAGCAACTGAGGGCCCATGCTGAACACCTTCTGCAAACCTGCGTAGCATACGGGCCGCCTCATAACTTAGCCATGAGCGCAGCCCCTCAGAACTTTCCAGCCTAGGTTGTTGCGTCTAATTAGCCCGATTCCTTGTTACATGCGTCTTTACAGGGTCGAAGACGTCGTTTCTTGTCACTTGCACGTATGAAAGACGCAAGTAACATACGAGGGGGCGTGTATGGTAAGTGCGTCTTTCGGAAGAGACCACAAAGACGCAAGTAACAAACCGTTTAGACGCAAGAAAGCTACTCAAATTGTTTATGACGAGTGCGTCTTTCACAACTGATTGATTTCTCGTCGATAAACACTACATTTCACCTTTCCCCGATAAGTTCATGTCTTTTGCTGATAAGAAAACTTTCTCAGATTTTCATTTGGTTCGTGATTCTACTAACTATATTTCAAAACAAGGCGGTAGCGTACGACTGCTGTCTTGTGCTTACTGAAGTCGGGACATTGATCCTAGACCTGACTTTCACACATCCTGGGCTTCTCAAGTATTCGCGGTGTTCGTGAAAAATAAGGAAACCGCGGAGCTGTAGACGACGAGTATACTCGTCCGCGCGTACATTAACGCTTTGTCGGCGTCAAATCTAAAACTGTAAATCCACATATTACATAAAAAATTCGTGCGATCCGCAATTTCCCGCCCTGAAATTCGGTTTGAACTTACATAGGCAACCTGATTCTTCCTGGTATACAGCGCAGTGCAAAAGTATAGGTCGACTATAAATTTCTCATTTTCGCTAAATTACGATTCGCGCTTCACGAAAATACAAAATTCAGTTACGCACAGTTACGTGTCCACGGTGAATATCGTCTCCTAATTTCATCGAAAATCAAAACAATCGGTAGCTCACTGCCGCATTAGAGTTAAAAACGTACAGAAACGGGTCTAGAAGAGCACTATGAGGCCATAACTTTTGCGTTTTCCGCGAAAAACGCAAAACAAGCGTTTTTGGCGCCCTTTCGCCTTAACTCTGTTCATGATGGTCAATTTGAGAATCCGAAGAAATATTTGGAATCAGGATCGAGAGTACTCTCTTTTAGCATTTGCACTACTTGGCATACTTTGTACAAAGCATTTAGGCGTAACAGCATGGACACATTCGCTCATAAGTGCCTTGATTGCGAAATCGCGAATCGGGTTGATTGTTTCCCGTCTAATTTTGAATACATATCTTGTTGAAGAGGAGCCATGTGCTATTCCAGAAAAAAGAGCACACGATGCTGATTCCCAATATCTTGTTAGATTCCCAAATGGACCCTTTTGAATAGAGTTATGGAAAAAAAGCAAAAAATGCTTTTTAGCGTTTTTGGGCCAAAAACGCCAAAATAATGGCCGCTATTGCAGTAACAACGTTTCTCTGTAGTAAGGTATCTACGAGCTCGAGGTATGAAACAATCTTCCTGCAGGAAGGTCAAATCTCATAGGTATTTAATAATAATCAGTAATAATCTCAATGTCATATTGTTTTGTTATTTTATTTGTTAACTACAAGAACGTAGGAACATTAAGCTATCCATTAATGCACTTGTCGTAGTCAAATATGAAGATAATTAGTGTTTTTGCCCACGAAGATTGGGCCGTTGCCGTAGTTATCATCATCATGCACATGTTGAACATCGATTGCAACCTCACGCGATGTACGGCGCGCCTCATAAGGGCAAGTCGTTGCTATTTGAAATTAATAGGTCAGTGGTCTCTCTCGCGTCCACAACCGCCGCCCCGACGAGGCTTTGATATCTAAAGTCTATTGGGCACGCAGACATGATGTAAGGCGTCTGCGTGACCAGCGTTTGCTACATGCGTCTTTGAGGGATGATACAAGCGCCTTTGTTGTAAGGCGCCTGCGTGTTTAGCGTTTGTTACGTGCGTCTCTGAGGAATGATTCATGCGCCTTTAATGTAAGGCGCCTGCGTGTTCAGCGTTTGTTGCATGCGTCTTTGAGGAATGATACATGCGTCTTTATTTCTAGGTATTTGCGTCTTTATGGTATGTAGCATGATGCTATCAGACTACATACTTATAAGGCGGAAATAGCTAGGGTGGAAAGTTCTGAGCCATTGCATTGACTTTCGACAGGGTGGTCACTCGCCCTGGCCGAGTCCTTGATCTCTCGCTCCTCATGATCCGTTTTAATCGTGTGGAGGATTAGAGGGAGCGACATACAATAATTTTGGAGCACGCTTAAGCCCACTGCTTCATGTATGAAGCTATGGGATCTGAGCTACTCAGAACATTCCAGCCTAGCTATTTCCGCCTTATAAGTATGTAGTCTGATAGCATCATGCTACATACCATAAAGACGCAAAAACCTAGAACTAAAGACGCATGTATCATTCTTCAAAGACGCATGTAACAAACCATGAACACGCAGGGGCCTTGCATTAAAGGCGCATGAATCATTTCTCAAAGACGTACGTAACAAACGCTTAACACGCAGGCGCCTTACATCAAAGGCGCATGGATTCTTCTTCGAAGACGCATGTAACAAACGCCGAACACGCAGGCGCCTTACTCCATGTTTGCGTACCCAGTACACTGAAAATCTCCTAGCCCTCGTCACGGCGGCGGTTGTGGACTCGAGGGGGACCAATGAACTATTTAATCCAAATAACAACGACTTGCCCTTATGAGGCGCACCGTACATCGCGTGAGTTTGCAATCGATGTTCAACATGTGCATGATGATAAGTACGGCAACGGCCCAATCTTCGTGGGCAAAAACACTAATTATCTTCACATTTGACTACGACAAATGCATTAATGGATAGCTTAAGGTTCCTACGTTCTTGCAGTTAACAAATAAAATAACAAAACAATATGACATTGAGATTATTACTGATTATTATTAAATAACTAAGAGATTTAACCTTCCTCAGGAAGATTGTTTCATACCTCGAGCTAGCACATACCTCACTGCAGAGAAACGATCTTACTGCAATACAGGCCATAATTTTGGCGTTTTTGGCCGAAAAAAAGCTAAAAAGCATTTTTCGCTCTTTTTTCCATAACTCTGTTCGAAAGGGTCCATTTGGGAATCTAACAAGATATTGGGAATCAGCATCATGTGCTCTTTTTTTCTGGAATAACACATGGCTCCCTCTTCAACAAGATATGTATGTATGCAAAATTAGACAAGAAACAATCAACCCGAATCGCGATTTCGCAATCAAGGCATTTGTAGTGTTACGCCTAAATGCTTTGTACAAAGTATTTCAAATAGTGCAAATGCTAAAAGAGAGTACTCTCGATCCTGATTCCAAATATTTCTTCGGATTCCCAAATTGACCATCATGAACAGAGTTAAGGCAAAAGGGCGCGGAAAACGCAAAAATTATGGCCTCATAGTGCTTTTCTAGACCCGTTTCTGTACGTTTTTAACTCTAATGCGGCAGTGAGCTACCGATTGTTTTAATTTTTGACGAAATTAGGAGAGGATATTCACCGTGGACGAGTGACTGTCCGTAACTAAATTTTGTATTTTCGTGAAGCGCGAATCGTAATTTAGCGAAAATGCGAAATTTATAGTGGACCTATACTTTTGCACTGCGCTGTATACCAGAAAGAATCAGGTTGCCTATGTAAGTTCAAACCGAATTTCAGGGCGTAAAATTGCGGATCGCACGAATTTCTATGTAATATGTGGATTTCGAGTTTTAGATTTGACGCCGACAAAGCGTTAATGTACGCGCGGACGAGTATACTCGTCGTCTACAGCTCCGCGGTTTCCTTATTTTTCACGAACACCGCGAATACTTGAGAAGCCCAGGATGTGTGAAAGTCATGTCTAGGATCAATGTCCCGACTTCAGTAAGCACAAGACAGCAGCCGTACGCTACCGCCTTGTTTTGAAATATAGTTCGTAGAATCACTCACGAACAAAACGAAAATCTGAGAAAGTTTTCTTATCAGCAAAACACATAAACTTATCGGGGAAAGGTGAAATGTAGTGATTATCGATGAGAAATCAATCAGTTGTGAAAGACGCACTCGTCATAAACAATTTGAGTAGCTTTCTTGCGTCTAAACGGTTTGTTACTTGCGTCTTTGTGGTCTCTTCCGAAAGACGAACTTACCATACACGCCCCCTCGTATGTTACTTGCGTCTTTCATACGTGCAAGTGACAAGAAATGACGTTTTCGACCCTGTAAAGACGCATGTAACAAGGAATCGGGCTAATTAGACGCAACAACCTAGGCTGGAAAGTTCTGAGAGTGACAAGAAATGACGTTTTCGACCCTGTAAAGACGCATGTAACAAGGAATCGGGCTAATTAGACGCAACAACCTAGGCTGGAAAGTTCTGAGTAGCTGCTTTAATCATGAAGCAGCAAGCTTTAAGCTCCTGGGATGTTCAAAAGAGCTTAAAACTAGTTGATTCGTACCTGAAGCGGTAGCCAGGGACTTGCAGCTCCAACCCTCAAAGTATCGAGCTTTAACTTGCAGCTCTAATTAAGCTACATGAAATATAAGTGTATGTTACATGTAATATAAGTGTAGGTTACATGCGATATAAAGGTAATATACTTGAATGTCTCAAGTATCTTACACTTTATATTACATGTAACATGTTTTCATTTTTCTGAGTACGGCGCACACCATGAAATTTTCTTAAGCTTTCGGGCTCACAACTTTGTTATTTGTGAACCGATTTTGTTGAAATTCGAACAGCAGGTGTATTCTGGACCCCTTCGCTTATATCCAGAAGGAAATCTTCAGAAATTTTGTTTTAGAGATTCTATAAACTATTTTATAAAATTCTATGTGATCACAAGGCCTAGGCAAAACCAAACCTCTCCAGCCGCTTCGCGGCTGGAGCGATAAAGGGAGGAAGAAGAAGAGTCTCGAACTACCATGATAAGAAATCAGACTTGTGTTCAATTCCAGGGTTGCTCAAAATTTTATCCGATTATTAACGCATAATTTTTCGACTAATTTCTGAAAAGGACTTAAATCCAATGGAATTTTTTTGGGTGCTCTTATCCAGCCAACCCCCCCCCCAATCGGCTCACTCGATTTGGCTTTAAAATTTTCTAAGTTTTTATTACGATTTTGTTAGATCTTGACCACCGGTGGTGCTGGTTTCCTACATTCTGTCCATGGAGGGCCTCTCCTGCTAACCCCTGGAGGAGGACGGTGCGTAAATGAAGACACACCGCTCTCCACGTCTTTTATACCCTACACTTTATCAACTGGTTATCATCAATTTTGTTTACGAGAGCCGAATGGGGGGGGGTGGGCTGTATAACATTAATCATTTTTTTGCTGGTTTATTATTGAAATGTTGTGTGCTGTTCAATTTAAGGAGGCAAATTACAGTAGCCACCTTTTGAAAAAAAGGCAGCCCAACTCGGTGAAAAAAATAGTCCGATTCTCGTGAGTTTCTTGTATCGAGTATTTTCTCAAATTTTCGAACTATAGTACAAATCGTTGCGCAAATTTTAGGCCAGCTTTACTAGAGCAATGTTTGTTATTGAAACAGATTTCTTTCTCTGAAATAAATCTGCTAAAACGACGACGGCGGCCTATCAATTCCAATTTTCGAGTTTTAATTATTCATGCTTAATGGAAGCGAATCGTATGATCTTTCGATGAATTAAGTACAGCTAGGGCAATGCGAGGGTACCTATGCACACTTGAAATCAAAGGTCTTCTTGTCACAATGGTTTCTTAGCTTATAAGCTGAAGGATTTATAATCTGTCCAGAAATTTACATCTGCTGAAGTGTGCCCCGTAAGCACACATTCCATAAAGAAAAGTATAGAAAATTAATCTGGATCACTTGTGCAATTGATAGGAAACGTTTCATAGCAGGCCTGGCGCGCGCGACGTTTCTTGCCGCAGATCAGGCGCTCGCGACGATTCAGTGAATTGATTGCAAACGGTGTTCACCTCAAAAGCAAAGCGATTTCGGGGAAAAAGTGGTCGTAAGCCATATCCTTGAATGGCAATTTGGGCATTGAATACGCCTGCATTTTGAAAAATTAAAGAGAAAACTGAATGTGCAACCGAATTTCCTTTTTCGAGAAATCGAACCCTTTTTCACCAATTTTTTTCAATTTCCTTCGTTTTAACGAAGGATAGCTCGGGTATTATTATCGAGAACTGACAAACTAGACTTACCTGAATAGAAAACGGTCTTATTTCACCTCTAACTATCTTGGTTTACCTCCGACTTAAAATTTAAACGGGAGGTTTGAATGTACTCGGAGGACATTTTGCTCGGGTCGAATTGAAATCTATGTGTATCTCCCGCCGCTGCACTATTTCATGTGCTCTCACCACCCTGCAATCAGCGACAGCCACCTGCCGCTGATGTCCCCGATTAGTGTCATTCTCTGCCAACGCGTAGCTAGATGCCTCCGAGGGCGCGGCCTGAAGTGCCGCCCCATTCCATGTAGCGAGAATTTAAGGGTTTTAGCTACGATAGCTAAAACCCGCATATTCTTGTGTCGTTCGAACCATTGTTCTCTCTGACGCTAAACCCGTATAATCTCGCTATAATTTCGTAGCGAGAATCTACGGATTTAGCGACAGCCTGTGTTAAAATGCAATCTCAAACCCGCGCTGGCTACGCGGAACGCAGGGATGCCGTTCGAATAGTGTTGGCCCAGTCAATCCACGGATAACTTGACACTCTGTGGGTGGTCGTGGAGGGTGACCCCGTGTCGCTCTCTGCAGAAGCTTGCAAGGGATAACTTTGGCCGCTGGTATGCTGCAGGCCGTGGGGAAGAAGCGGCGATGCGCTCGATCGCAGCGGGGATAGTCCTTCTAGTACAGATCAAGACTGGGTGGGTCGATCGACCGTGTGCTGCAACGAGAATAAGCGTAGAATATGCGGGTGCTGTAGCGAGAATTTACGAAGAATATGCGGACGTTGTAGCTAAAATTTCACCAACTGAGGCTAAACATTCCGTAATATACGTAAAATCTCGGGTCAAAATCGCTCCAGCCGCGAAGCGGCTGGACAGGTTTGGTTTTGCCTAGACCTTGTGATCACTTAGAATTTTATAAAATAGTTTATAGAATCTTTGAAACAAAATTTCTGAAGATTTCCTTCTGGATTCAAGTGAAGGGGTCCAGAAGGCACCTGCTGTCCAAATTTCAGCAAAATCGGTTCACAAAGTTGTAAGTCCAAAAGCTTAAGAAAATTTCATGGTGTGCGCCGTAGGCCGTAGGCCGTGGGCCGTAGGCCGTGGGCCGTAGGCCGTGGGCCGTAGGCCGTGGGCCGTAGGCCGTGGGCCGTGGGCCGTAGGCCGTCACGCTTTCCAGTCACTGCTAATAGCCACTGCCAATGGTCTCAGGCAATCAACTCGGCAGACAGGTAAGTTGGTAGCAGGTACGTAGGCTGGTAAGTATTCGATTTGTAGGTGAGTGGGGATTCTGATGACGTCATCGGGACGTCGTGAAAAGTGCTTCGGGCTTCTCGTGCCGTCATCGGAACGTCGTGGAAAGTGCTCCGGGCTTCTGATGACGTCATCGGGGCGTCGGGAAAAGTGCTCCGGGCTTCTCGTGACGTCATCGGAACGTCGTGGAAGGTGCTCCGGGCTTCTGATGACGTCATCGGGACGTCGTGAAAAGTGCTTCGGGCTTCTCGTGACGTCATCGGAACGTCGTGGAAAGTGCTTCGAGTTTCTGATGACGTCATCGGAACGTCGTGAAAAGTGCTTCGGGCTTCTCGTGACGTCATCGGAACGTCGTGGAAAGTGCTCCGGGCTTCTGATGACGTCATCGGGACGTCGTGAAAAGTGCTTCGGGCTTCTCGTGACGTCATCGGAACGTCGTGGAAAGTGCTCCGGGCTTCTGATTACGTCATCGGGACGTCGTGAAAAGTGCTTTGGGCTTCTCGTGACGTCATCGGAACGTCGTGGAAAGTGCTCCGGGCTTCTGATGACGTCATCGGGACGTCGGGAAAAGTGCTCCGGGCTTCTCGTGACGTCATCGGAACGTCGTGGAAGGTGCTCCGAGCTTCTGATGACGTCATCGGGACGTCGTGAAAAGTGCTTCGGGCTTCTCGTGACGTCATCGGAACGTCTTGGAAAGTGCTTCGAGTTTCTGATGACGTCATCGGAACGTCGTGAAAAGTGCTTCGGGCTTCTCGTGACGTCATCGGAAAGTCGTGGAAAGTGCTCCGGGCTTCTGATGACGTCATCGGGACGTCGTGAAAAGTGCTTCGGGCTTCTCGTGACGTCATCGGAACGTCGTGGAAAGTGCTCCGAGCTTCTGATTACGTCATCGGGACGTCGTGAAAAGTGCTTAGGGCTTCTCGTGACGTCATCGGGACGTCGTGAAAAGTGCTCGGGCTGACGACGTCATCGACGTCGTGAAAAGTGCTTCGGGCTTCGTGACGTCATCGGAACGTCGTGGAAAGTACTTCGAGTTTCTGATGAGGTCATCGGCACGTGGTGAAAAGGGCTTCGGGCTGCTCGTGACGTCATCGGAACGTCGTGGAAAGTGGCTCGAGTTGCTGATGACGTCATCGGGACGTCGTAAAAAGTGCTTCGGGCTTCTCGTGACGTCATCGGGACGTCGTGAAAAGTGCTTCGGGCTTCTGATGACGTCGTCGGGACGTCAAGAAAAGTGCTTCAGGCTTCTCGTGACGTCATCGGGACGTCGTGAAAAGTGCTTCGGGCTTCTGATGACGTCATCGGAACGTCGTGAAAAGTGCTTCGGGCTTCTGATGACGTCATCGGGACGTCGTGAAAAGTGCTTCGGGCTTCTCGTGACGTCATCGGGACGTCGTGAAAAGTGCTTCGGGCTTCTCGTGACGTCATCGGGACGTCGTGAAAAGTGCTTCGGGCTTCTGATGACGTCATCGGGGCGTCGTGAAAAGTGCTTCGGGCTTCTGAAGACGTCATCGGGACGTCGTCAAAAGTGCCTCGAGATTCTGATGACGTCATCGGGACGTCGTGAAAAGTGCGGGACTATCGCAGACGGGGGGGGGGCACTCAATATTCAAGTCAGAAATGGAATGAACCACCGATCTATAACGCTATCAATCGAAGCATTTCCACAGTACTTCATCAACAACAATGATTGATAGCAGCATCAAGCACCTTTTATCAAGGTTTCCATTCATTTTCATGAGAAAATCGTGGGTGCCCCCCCCGTCTAGGATAGTCCCAAAAGTGCTTCGAGCTTCTGATGACGTCATCGGGACGTCGTGGAAACCCGGATAGTGGGCAGGTGTTCGGGACCCGTTGCTGGTCATCCGAAAAAATGTGAAGACCACCCCGTAGAGTGAGCAGGAGCCCAGATTCGATGCTAACCATCCGAGAAATTATGCAGGATACCCCAAAGAATCAGCAAGAGTCTTGAGCTTTGCGCTAGTTGTCTCAGATAGTGTGCTGGATGCCTCGGAATTTGCGCAGGAGTATGAGAACAACTTGCAAAACTTTTGTAAAAATGTAAGGATGACAATCATAGCGTGCAGAAAGCTTGAGATGTTATTTAGGTCATCTTGCCAGGCTGCTTTTCAGTTTCGTATCGCGCTGAGGCCATTCACACGATCCGATTTTGAGTGCTCCCTCATTCTTCTTCACCAGCCTACTGATTTTTTCTGCAATAAATGGTACTTGCTTATCAGCATCTAAATTCAAAAACAAATTGTTAGAATTATCTCCATTCGCAGCTCAGCAGAGCTTTTTCATATCAAGTTCGTGGAATCGAAGCGGCTGTTCTGCGAAGGAATGGGGAGGCGGAAACGAAATAATGAGTATGTAAAACTGCTTTGTTCCACTGATGTGAAAGTGTCCAGATAGAATGGAAGGTAGTTTCTTACTGTCCAGGTTTTAAGTTAGTTTCATTTGAAAGCGAAGAACTGCAGGCAGATTCTGCATCCGGCTGTAGGCCAGCAGGCTCTCATGAATATCGACCTGGCTGGCTACGTCTGAGCGACCAACTATAACCGGGGCCTAAGGAACCTGTCAGAGTTGGTTGAGAAAATCACCGTGGCCGACCTGTTCGATACGTATGAAAAACATGAAGGTTGCAAATAACACCCGGTGTAGCCAGCTGTGGCTGACGCGATTGATATGAATGAATTATGTGGAACGATATCATGGATATCATTCAATTCTTAGATAATATTATCATGTGAACATCGGTCGTGTCAGCCACATCGGGTGATTTCTCTGAGATAGTTTTTGAACAGGTTGGGTCATTGATTCTTGTGACCACAGAAAGAGGACTGATCTAGTGGGGAGGTGTAGAGGTCTTTGATCGAAATTCTTGCATAGTATATTGCTGCGTAATATCAACAAAAAGTTAACAATTCTGTAAAAAGGGAGTTTTCCAAGCAAAAGTGGTTTGGTTCGTCTTACAAATGTTTCAAAAAAAGGGAACAATAGGAAAGTGGAATGAGGAGAGTCTACTAAAAAAGAACAATGTCCTCTATAAATTCTTCTCTTTGTCGTAACTTCTAAAAAGCGGAAACAAACCGTTGTGGAATTTTACGCGGAAGAATTGACTGGTTCCCTAAAACAATTTGGCTTCATCTCCTCTTTTGATGATAGCTATTAGGTACACATGCATATATACATATTTTGTCGGCACTCACATAATCAAAGTCCTTTATGGAGCCAAAAGCGCTTTCTCATAGAGAACCGCAACGGTTTGTTTCCGCTATTTGGGAGTTTCGAAAAAGAAAAGAGTTCTTGGAGGATATTGTTCATTTTTTGTAGACTCTCCTCATTCCACTTTCCTATTGTTCCCTTTCTGTTGAAACATTTGTAACGCTAACCAAACCACTTTTGCTTGGGAGACCCCCTTTTTACAGAATTAGACTAGATGCCTCCGAAACCCTGGGCATCTCTGGTTTCCGTGTGAGGCATTTAGCTACGCGTTGGCGGAGTTCACAGATTTGAAGATGAAGTGTCACTGATTTGGAACAGAGTTGCTCATTAAAAGTTGGCGCTTCTATGAGGGCATTCCCAGGTCACAACCAGCATGTTTGAGTTTGTGTAAGATAAAAGATAAGACGCAACTCAAAATTGAGATTTAAGTTGCACATCAAGCCAGATTACTACCGCCCCAGAGAACAGAAAATTCCACACACCCCTGGTTAGCGTTCGAGTGCGGGGAAGGCCCCGCGGTCAGAATATTCTGGCCCCCAGAGCGTGACTCGCAGCCATCTTCGAGGGCCGGCATCGCAAAACCGAATGAGAACTCGAATGAAATGAATAACCTTTCATACCGGCTGGCCACGTGATTAACTTATTATGCAACAGCGGCGTCGGCCGGCTCACGCCGGCCTCTGCCGCTGGGGCCCGGCTGTGCCGGCCCATTTGTCGGCATCTTGGGTATAAGGCAAATAACTCGGTGCTTTCTTTCTTCCTGCGCCGGCCCATAAGCTGGTTTAGGCGGCAACACTTAAACCATCGGAAATCACAAAGCATTCCAAACCATGCTACGACTGTTTACCTCCTTATCTGTACCCTGAAATACCGGTCGTGCTTCCGTTTTATAAGATCCTGAAGTGGCCTTTGATTTATCTTAATTTTTGTCATGATAAGGACAACCGTTGTCTGGAATTTACTAAACGTTTTCATGATCAACCGACCCCCTGCTACTTTTATTGCCAAATGAAGTAGAATGATGTTTGTGTTTCATGGATGCAGATTTTGATTAACTCTTATTTTCATCGTATATAAACACGATTTAGAAAAGTTAGTGCATATAAACAGCTAAGCAGTTGAATTGAGTGGTGAAGGGTATGGGACCTGAAGAAAGGAGTGGTGTACGCTCTCTTTTAGACGCACATAGTGATTCTGAAGTAATGCGCTCTCCCTCTCTTGAGTCTCACACGTTTTCTACGGCGTCCAGCGCTGCCTTTTGGGTCTCAAACACTTCCTACGGCGCGATCTCCCACTTGGGTCCCGCACACATTATACGGCGTCCTGCGCACTCCCACTTGGGTCCAGCACCCTTGCTCCGGCGTCCGGCGCACTCTCACTCTGGTCCCGCACACTTTCTAAGGCGACCGGCGCACTCCCACTTGGGTCCCGCACACTTTCTACGGCGTCCGGCGCTCTCCGCACTTGGGTCCCGCACACTTTCTACGGCGTACGGCGCACTCTCTTTCGGGTCCCGCACACTTTCTATGGCGTCCGGCACACTCCCACTTGGATCACGCACACTTTCTACCGCGTCCTGCGCACTCCCACTTGGGTCCCGCTCACCTTCTACGGCGTCCGGCGCTCTCCCACTTGGGTCCGGCACACTTTATACGGCGTCCTGCGCACTCCCACTTGGGTCCCGCCCACTTTCAATGGTGTCCGGCGCTCTCCCATTTGGATCCCGCACATTTTATACGGCGTCCGGCGCTCTCCCACTTGGGCCCCGCACACATTATACGGCGTCCTGCGCACTCCCACTTGGGTAACGCACGCTTTATACTGCGTCCTGCGCACTCCCACTTGGGACCCAGACTTTCTACGGCGTCCGGCGCTCTTACCACTTTGGTCTCGCACACTTTCTACGGCGTCCGGCGCACTCTCACTCGGGTCCCGCACACTTTCTACGGCGTCCGGCGCACTCTCACTCGGGTCCCGCACGCTTTGTACTGCGTCCTGCGCACTCTCACTTGGATCCCGCACACTTTCTACGGCGTCCTGCGCACTCCCACTTGAAACCAGCACACTTCCTATGGCGCCCTGCGCACTCCCACTTGGATCCCGTACACTTTCTACGGCGTCCGGCGCTCTCCCACTTGGATCCCGCACACTTTCTATAGCGTCCGGCGCTCTCCCACTTGGATTTCACACACTTTCTATGGCGTCCGGCGCACTCTCACTCGGGTTCCGCACACTTTCTACGGCGTCCGGCGCACTCTCACTTGGATCCCGCACACTTCCTACGGCGTTCGGCGCACTCCCACTTGGGTCCCGCACACTTTCTACGGCGTCCGGCGCTCTCCCACTTGGGTCCCGCACACATTATACGGCGTCCTGCGCACTCCCACTTGGGTCCAGCACACTTTCTACGGCGTCCGGCGCACTCTCACTCGGGTCCCGCACACTTTCTACGGCGTCCGGCGCACTCTCACTCGGGTCCCGCACGCTTTGTACTGCGTCCTGCGCACTCTCACTTGAAACCAGCACACTTCCTATGTCGCCCTGCGCACTCCCACTTGGATCCCGTACACTTTCTACGGCGTCCGGCGCTCTCCCACTTGGATCCCGCACACTTTCTATAGCGTCCGGCGCTCTCCCACTTGGATTTCACACACTTTCTATGGCGTCCTGCGCAGTCCCACTTGGGTCCCGCCCACTTCCTACGGTGCCCTGCGCACTCCCACTTGGATCCCGCACACTTCCTACGGCGTTCGGCGCACTCCCACTTGGGTCCCGCATACTTTTTACGGCGTCCGGCGCTCTCCCACTTGGGTCCCGCACACATTATACGGCGTCCTGCGTACTTCGACTTAGATCCCGCTCCCTTTCTAAGGCGTCCTGCGCACTCCCGCTTGGATCCCGCACACTTCCTACAGCGTTCGGCGCACTCCCACTTGGGTCCCGCATACTTTTTACGGCGTCCGGCGCTCTCCCACTTGGGTCCCGCACACATTATACGGCGTCCTGCGCACTCCCACTTGGGTCCCGCCCACTTCCTACGGTGCCCTGCGCACTCCCACTTAGATCCCGCACACATTCTACGGCGTCCGGCGCTCTCCCACTTGAATCCCGCACACTTTCTATGGCGTCCGGCGCACTCTCACTCGGGTCCCGCACACTTTCTACCGCGTCCGGCGCACTCTCACTCGGGTTCCGCACACTTTCTACGGCGTCCGGCGCACTCTCACTCGAGTCCCGCCCACTTTATACGGCGTTCTGCGCACTTCGACTTAGATCCCGCTCCCTTTCTAAGGCGTCCTGCGCACTCCCACTTGGATCCCGCATACTTTTTACGGCGTCCGGCGCACTCCCACTTGGGTCCCGCATACTTTTTACGGCGTCCGGCGCTCTCCCACTTGGGTCCCGCATACTTTTTACGGCGTCCGGCGCACTCCCACTTGGGTCCCGCACACTTTATACGGCGTCCTGCGCACTCCCACTTGGATCCCGCACACTTTCTATAGCGTTCGGCACTCTCCCACTTGGATCCCGCACACTTTCTATGGCGTCCGGCGCCCTCCCACTTTGGTCCCGCACACTTTCTATGGCGTCCGGCGCACTCTCACTTGGGTCCCGCACACTTTCTACGGCGTCCGGCGCACCCTCACTCGGGTTCCGCACACTTTCTACGGCGTCCGGCGCACTCTCACTCGAGTCCCGCCCACTTTATACGGCGTTCTGCGCACTTCGACTTAGATCCCGCTCCCTTTCTAAGGCGTCCTGCGCACTCCCACTTGGATCCCGCACACTTCCTACAGCGTTCGGCGCACGCCTACTTGGGTCCCGCATACTTTTTACGGCGTCCGGCGCTCTCCCACTTGGGTCCCGCATACTTTTTACGGCGTCCGGCGCACTCCCACTTGGGTCCCGCACACTTTATACGGCGTCCTGCGCACTCCCACTTGGATCCCGCACACTTTCTATAGCGTTCGGCACTCTCCCACTTGGATCCCGCACACTTTCTATGGCGTCCGGCGCCCTCCCACTTTGGTCCCGCACACATTCTACGGCGTCTTGCGCACTACAATTCAGGTACCGTACCCTTCCTATGATGTACTGCGCATCACTTCTAAGGTCCTTCATCCTTACCCTGACGTCCTGCCCACTTTCGGAGCCCATCCCCGTAGGGTTGCCCGCCTTGAAAGTCAAGCCGAATAAACGGTCAAACAAACACAGAGAAACGGACACATACATACATACATACACATACACACACGCACACACAAATTTACCAAAATTTATATAGTAGGATAATCAGTATCAAATAATGCACTTGTAAGAGAGAACGGTCCGCGTACCTTTTTCAACCCAAAGAACCAACACGTGGAGAACCAACGATTCTCTGTATATGGAGCGCAGATGGCTGCATCAGCTCACGTGCGTCAGCATCGCGGTCGAGAAAGCGCACGGATGGCTAAACGACTCCTTCCTCTCCAATTTGAGATCAGCGGACCGCCATTTCAACCTTAAAGATGGGTACCCTTTCGGATCGGACGGCCCACTAGAGTACGATGTGGAGAACCTCTCATGCCGCTAGAGCCATCAAATCATTTAGTCTGGAAGTGTTTTAGTGGTAAACGCATCTGCGAAAACGATACCCATCAGATAATTTTTGGCTGTTTCGAAAAATTCGCTCGGATTTTGCTCAAAACGTGTATGTATGGGTAATATATGATGTGAACACGAATCTGAAGTCCGTTCGTCAAAATTCTGAAGTTTACTGTAGGTTTCTGTAGGTACCATGTCACTTAAAGGCAGTGTTCACGATTGATCATGGATGTTCAGTTTTTTGCAGATTATGATAGGTCAAGAGCTTACTGTGCCAGCAGCGTCAGGAAGAACTGCAGAAAGTGACGAGAAAGCACTTTTTCACGCTAAGTAGGACCTCTTGTGTGACGTTTTTGAGAATGGAAGGACTGACCGATGTGAAGAAAGGAAGTCTTTCCATGTGATAACGTGATCCACCTTGTCCACTGCCACTTATCGAAGCTGATACCTTTACTGACCGGCTGTTTACGTGTTCAGGCTCCTTCGGAATGGATAAGTTTGGGAGGCTCAATGGGCTGACTGGCCCACGCGATTTTCACCCACTTCCCGATGGTTTTTCGTGATTCTCTCTTCACTGTTTAAAGGCAGTGTTCACGATAAATTTCACTTCCGATATCTCCACGGTTTACGGAAGGTCTGGTGCCCTATATAGCAAGGCATGCTTAAAAAGGACACGAAAGACGCGTTTTTGAGCCAAAATAGGCTCTCCCTTGTTTACGTTGATTTTTGAGCGTGGAGGATTGACCGCTAGAAGGATGATACCTGACAGTGCAATGAAGCAAACAGCTCACTTATCAACACTTCCTTCACTTGATCATTCCTATAATCTGAGTCTTCATTTGTTCCTTTCAAGGGGAGGGATCTGGGGCACGGGGCGTGTCTGGGGCACCGAAACGCTTGTTTGCAGCCGTCATTTTGGAGCTCCTGGCTCGTTTTCTACCGTTCCTTTGGCACTGGGAGCCTAGGATCCCTCTCCCCTATCATTTTACTGTGGAAAGTCAACGAGGATGATCATCGTGAATACTGCCTTTAAAGGCAGTGGTCGCGATCAAATATGCTTGTCGTCTTTTTCTCTCTAAACCCTTTTCTGGGTCTCGAGTAGTAGAACCTATAAGAAAAAAACGCGTAGAAACCTATTTTTTGGGCCAAATTTTAAGTCTGAACTTTCTTGTCGTTTGATGGTGGACGAGCCCACTCCACATCATCGGCATCGATGACCTCCTATACCAAGAACATCAGCTGGCTTGAAATTGAATTTCAATCAATGAACCTTCGGATTCATGTACACATCTAGTCAAAAACATTGACTGGAGTGCTTTCTTACATTGCTCAACTGTTTTTATCAGGTAAATTTGCATTTATTTCGTCCTCTGAATGTCGATGATTTTTGACTGCTCGGCATGAGACGGCGATCTTTTTTTGCTGCGCTGTGCACGTGTGCACGAACTGGGATCTTTGGGCCTTAGAAACTCTAATTCTAGCCCTTTTTTCACCGCACAACACTCCAAGTTTTTCAGCTGTTTTCGATCTGAGCCGATTTTTGTAGTTTTTTTAGATAACGTTTCTCATCGCGACCACTGCCTTTAAATCGGTAGGTCTCAAAGCTCACGTTTCTGTGAAAAAAAGTAAAGATTTTTCAATCGTGAACACTGCCTTCAAGGGGCAAAACCTACCTTAGTATTTTGATAATCGACAGTAAACTCCAAATACAGTGCGGTACCGATTGCCACAAGTGCATGAAATGATGATACCAGTTGTTGCATTTCTATATCAGACCGATCGACTCAAACTCTCAAATGAAAATCGAAAAGCGATTTATGACTTGGTGGCAGTCGGTACCGCACGGTATTTTGCGTCTAGTAAGATCGACAAACGGACGTTAAATTCGTATCTACCCCTCCCGATTAACCCCAGTATACAAATTTGGAGTCAAATCCGAGACTGACCAAATTACCGCAAACCCACCGTAATCTACCGTACTCTGTCACAAATCGACAAACATACTCCAGATCCGTGTTTAGCACTCCAAATAACTCATAGAGAAACATTTTGAGCAATTTTTATTGCAGCGTTCCGCTAGACGTCAAAAGTCACATTTTGCCCTCAAATTTTTCCTCGATTGCAGGCTATGAACGATTTTAGTCGAAAAATTCGGAGAATCGACAAACAAACCCCATATCCGTGATCAGCGATACAAATAGCCTACCTGAGAGGATCTTGAGTCAAATCTGGACCATTTTTCTAAAACGCTTCCAGTGTCCACTAATTGATAAATGCCCAACCGAAAATACTTGCAAGTCCAAAACTCTATCAGTCTGCGCAAAGTTTGAAAAACGTGCCGTCACCAAAACTTTGCTCAGAGGGGTACTTTTAGGCACTGAACACAATTACGAATTCCGTTTCCAAATTTTCCCAAGACTAATGCGAATTTTAGAAGGTACAAAAAGCAAAACAAACGTTCGCTTTAAGCTTGTAACTTCTGGGGGAAACCTGCAGCTCGGGTCGGGCTACTGCGCGTTTTACTATGTAGGCCTAAGAGATTCTAGCAATACAAGTCGTTTTTGCAGATTCGTTTACCGCCATAAACTCTTCCTTTGTAGAACACCAAATTGGCTGGTGTAGCCAACCGAGCGGCTGGTTAAGCCGAAGCAGTTTCTAATATCATGCTACCTCCTAGTGGGTCGCCTAATCCGAAGGAGTACCCAAAAGTGTGCAGGCCGTCCGCCTGAGTGTCCGAGAAGTAGTGTAACATATTTTGACAAGTTAGAACCTTTTGTTAACAAGTTATGTGAAAGTTTAGAACGTGTTTTTTTGGCCTGACATTTTTGTACTGGTGTCGGGATTGGCGGTTGTACGATTCTGCAAATGTGTCATGTTGGCAACGGCCCCATCTCCGCCACTGCCCACCTCCTTTAATTTTTTGAAAAGGCATAAACCAAACATCTCGAAATCTAGCAACGGAGGGGTAGTCGACAACAGAGAAAGCAAAAATAATCCGCAAACCTCACAATTTAGGCTTCTGGGCCCCCAACGCACGGTCCCAATCCAGAAACGGGCCACATAAGATAAATTCATTAAAATGAAAAGTTTCCGACATCAGATATCTGATGCCGTCATCAGTTTACGTTGACTTTGGAAATCCATATAAACATCTTGTTCTCCACGGTGGTGGGCTCTAAACAGTCCGCCCGGAAGCCGTTAATGGCCTACAGAGGGTGTTGTCACACGCCAAGGCTCGTGGCTACCCTGTGCAGGATACTTGAGGGAGAGCTGCAATGTTTGAGAGGACTGATAGTGCAGTGCATTGATAGAAGTGAGCAGGACGTCATGAAAAGCGTGCAGGACCTCATGGAATGTGCGCAGGGTCTCATGGAATGTGTACAGAACCTCGTGTGCGTGAGGGCCCCGTTAAAGCTGGTCGATCGACTGAGCCACTCCCAGTCGACACGCACCCAAATAGTGGCAGACGGGCTCAGAAAATCCACCTCTCACACACTCGCGGGGGTCGGTGGCCGAATGAGGGGAGTTGAACAGGTAGCGTACTGCCGCTCGAAAAGAAAAGAAGGGACGGGCTAAGCCCGAAAACTCCCCCACTTATGCCGAAAACTCTGCCTAATCACCTCCCACCGACCAGTCAATGTGACGTCACACCCACGTCTTTACATCGAAAGTTTCGCCTGATCACCTCCCACCGACCACTACCTACCATTCCTGCAGTCGCGGGCGTCAGTGGCAGCATTGGCGATCCAACCTACCACCGACGCCCGCCAGAGCGTTGATATTCCGAACAATGTCAACCATGACAAGCACAAACACCTCACATCCAAGCGCAGCGTATACATTAAAATCTGCCGTTTCCGCGCTCCACACAAGAGAGTATCAGAGAAAAACAGTGCAGACACTGCAACACAACACGTTGCCCCGAAAACTCCGCCACATATGAGACATTACCACGAAAACTTTGGCAGTTATGAGTCATGCCGAAACCTCCGCCGATCAGCCAGATCTGATCAATTTGATTGGGAAAGAGGCGCTTTAACCGGCCACCCACCCACGCGATTGCCTGAGCTAATGAGTCCGTCTGCGTCCATCTGCGTGCGTCCGCAATCCACCCAGTCGATACTGGTGTTCAACGCGCCCACACGGGCAGGGCCAATGCAACCGAGGTCGGTTTTCCCGCCCCGGACCTAGTCGGTTATTATACCGAGTCTGGCGGGGGTCTGTTGTCTGATATCCCGGAGATATTTTCATTTTCATAAATGAATCTTGAGCCTCTCACTCCCTCAACTAGGTTTCCACTGCGACACTCAATGCAAGCAAAATCGTGCTGGGGACACGGAGCGCCGCCAGGGTTATTCTTCGTCCCTGTACGATCACCTTCGAGATGCGTGCTGCAAATGCGGTTGACTGAAAATAAGCAGAGGAACCACACCGCGATGTTGACATTATTTCACTTTCGTATTACGCATCTAAAGCCTCTTCATAGTGTACCGCCCAACGTCGGATGACTCCTTATCAAATGTGATAAGCTAAGATAGATAAGATGAGTAGGGTAGGAAAGAAAGACGTTCCACATTTGATAACGAGTCGTCCAACGTCGGTCGGCGAATGAAAGAGGCTTAACCGTATCCGCCAGGATATTAGGACTATACCACACCTTAGCGACCCCCCCCCTGTGAGACTGGCGAAGCGTTCATTATGAATATTCTCGTACATATTGACGAACGAACCTGAGAGGAGTACATATTGAAAGTGTTGTACAGTTCACGTCACGAATACATTGTACCGACCAGCCATGATGAGTTGCATCCGATGGAAGCGAATCGTGAAGATGATCAGGTTCTCCTGGTAATGCCAGCCTGGAAACAGCTCGATGGACAGGAGATATGCTACGTGGTAAAGTCATCATTTGCAATTCTCTTTGTTTGATGCTACATAAGATCATAAGCTGATGCGCCACAAAATTATATGAATGCCAAAACATCGGCATAACAATATCATTCACATAACAGTATCAGCAGCCAACTCGGCCCCGCTATTCGCGAATAATGTTATGCAGCCCACCGCACCCCATTCGGCTCTCGTAAACAAAATTGATGATAACCAATTGATACGCACCGTCCTTCTCCAGAGGTCAGCAGATGAGGACCTGTCTCGACTACAAGGTAGGAAAACAGCACCACTGGTGGTCAAGATAAAACGAAATTGGAGTAAGAACTTACAAAATTTTGAGTGAGCCGATTGGGGAAGGGGGATGGGAGACACACACCACCCCCCATTCGCTACCAGTAGCGCTTTGGGCGCCACCTTCTCCGACGTCCAGCCACCACTCATTCGTTTCAGCTCACCGGAATTTTCGGTGTGAAGGACGCACTCGATTGACTCGTCAATCGTGTACTAGGGCTTCTTCAACTTCTTCTCCGATGTGTCGGATGTTGTGGTTGAAGTGCTTTCTTCCAGTACAGTGCGTATCATAACTATAGCAACACAATGCAGGCTCTGATATCGATTTCCACACAAACTTGCATCCATTTGCCTTGTCATCATTCGTCTGCGCACACCCGAAAACCTTCACTCACAAAATTTCACACAAACCCTCGAGAAATGAAATCTATTTTGTATATAACTTTTGAAGTCTTTGTATCATAATTAAAGAAACACTTTCCACTGGAGGTGCTCTCTTGCTCATTTCTCAAAACATTCTTCGTTTCGAATACGATATAGATGAAGGTATGTATCATCAAGGTATTTCTGTCATGCCACATGGATCCCTTCTCTCTTAGGTCGAAAATGCTCAAATTCTTGCCTTGGACAAGGCTAGTCCAAATATCAGGATGATAGCAGAGCAACACCACCGTCTCTATAACTGTCTACCGATTTCTGCATGATCCTCAGTCAAAAGGTTCAAAAAAGGCACTGGCAGGCCCACGAAGCTTTCTGCTCATGAGAGACGTCGAGTAGGACGGCTCGTGTCCAATTCGACCATGTCGGTCGATCAGGTCTGAGCCGAACTTTCTACGTCGGTATCCAGAATGGCTGTATGGAGGGCGATCAACCGCGGCCCAATTATAGAGCATTCTCGAATGCGCCAAGTAACGCACTTCACAGCACTGCATAAGGCCGCACGGCTTCAGTTCGCTGAGAGGAACATGGCGACTGACTGGTCTAAGATGAGAAGAACCTGTTCTCAGGCTTTATCTGGGTGAACATTGTGTTCAGGTGGTCTTCTCAGATAAGAAAAAGTTTAAGTTCGATGGACCTGACGGGTACGCTCACTACTGGCGAGATGTCCGCAAGGAGCATTCGCCAAGCGGAATTTCGGCGAAGGCAGTCTCACGATATGGTGTGACTTCGACGCAGACGATGTGCTCCAGATAGCCTTCGACTGCTCTAGAAGGAATTCTGCAGAGTAACAGTAACAGGAGGTGTGGCAGACACGACTGTTACCGTTCCTTGCCCGGTTTCGGCAAAATGAGCTCACTTTCCAGCAAGACGATGCCGCCATCCACACGAGTCCCTTACATGGATGTGCGTAATTACGACTAACGACTAACTAATTCAACGACTAACGGGCTTTTTGGGTGTTACGACTAACGACTAACGAAAATGAAAATATTTTCGTAAACAATCCCAGAATTCGTTAGAAAATCAGTAGTCACTCAAATCGCGCTCCAACCCAATGCTTACACCAAAATTGATACATATCGCCCTGTTGATTGATCTAGGTGAATGGTAAAAAATGACCATAGCCTTCAGTATTTATTATTTCTATTGACACTGCTTCGCAGTTCTGGAGCCCCACATTAAAACCCCTACCGAAAGTTGCGCAAGATTAGGCGCAGCATTTATGCAACTTCGCGTCGCTTGCGCTACTTTATGGTAGGCTCACTGCACCGGTTCCTACAGCGGAGATTTCCGCAGAGAACACAGCTGCCCTGCCTGCGGGCTACAACAGCCCAGCGACGGGAACTGGGTACGATGATCGTGTAGTAAAGAGCGCCGTCCTCCGATTTTCAGTCAAATTCGAGATGTGGGGTTTCTATAAAGTGTTGCTGGGACCCCTCAGTGGGTGAACTCTTCACTTGGAAGCTAAATTCTTCCGACCTTTCCCATTGAGGGAACAAGCTCTAAACCACGCAAGAGCTCGGCTCGCGACGCTTAGCAAAGAAAAATTAGTGCAAAGTCGGTGCAATTATCCTTGTTTTCACCATCGGGTAGATATCAAATAACATCATATAGCTTAGAATAGCAAATTTTGCACTGAAAAAAGCAAAGAGTCCAAGATTTTCTCGGTTTCCCATAATGTTTCTTTTCTTACCGAAAAAAATGACAAAAATCGATAAACACGCACTCTCGAATATTGGGGGTTCGTGAATAATTTTAATTATGTATATGTAGGCTCGCAATTTGAGCTAGGTTCTCTAACAAAGAGTAAATAGGGTCTTCAATGGCCATGAATGTTTTGAAAACATACATCTCTTCATGCCTTCCTTTTTTCTGTTCATAAGGGCATTTTTCTGCTTCAACTGTGCTTGTTTTCAAACCGTAGATTTTTAACGACTAACGACAAACGAGGGTTTTGGCCGGTTGAACGACTAACGACTAACGAATCACAAAATTTTCATTACGCACAACCCTGGTCTCTTCACTAGGACTTAGTTTGAGCAGCATGTGGTCTCCGCTATGGCTTGGCCGGCGTGCTCACCTGACTTTAACCCAGTGGAAAACGTCCGGGGAATCCTGTTTTGCTATATCTATAGGAGAGTAAAGACGTACGACTCACTGGAACACTTAAAGGCAGTGTTCACGATGAAAATCGTTTGTCTGTTTTTCCGCCTATCTTGAAAACGGCCCTATGCTGATTCCAATGGTGTCTCTGAAATCATACAAGACCTTCTGTGAACGCAGGTATGGTCCCTCAAAGATTGAGCTATGGAAACATGGTGGACGAGTTGTCCGAGGCTTGTAACTTCCGTCTTTTGCAGCCGATCTATGCGGGCTGACCTGAGTAAAGAGAGAAGCTGAGAATGAAGGGAAGAACGGGGCTAATGATTGAAAATCATCGCTCATCTAACAATCTCGAGCATTCATTTGTTCACGTCGGTGGGCGTGTGATGCGCTTTTGGGGTTTTCAATGCGCTCAAATTTGCAACTTCGGGCTCTTTTGGGGCTCTTCCTGGCTCGTTTTCATGCGTTCTTTCGACGTTAACGTTACAGAGTGTCCCTCCACTACCCAATCCTCGTGGAATTTCGAAAACTTTTTTCATCGTGAACACTGCCTTTAAAGGGAGCTGTAATCGTTCGTTGCAAGGAGCAACTTGGGCGTGGAAGTGTTTAGCCAACTGTTGAACTTCATGCCAAAGCCAGTTTTTAGGATCATTTCTAGACAAGGCGCACCGATGGGTTTTCCAGAAGTCGTTACAAATTGGTTCTTCTGAATAATAAGAAGAACAGTGGATGAATTCCAATAGTAATGCTATCTCAGATATTTTTGGGGAAGTTCGCGAGAACAATAGACCTGATTTGGTCGCTATCACTCGGTCGAGGGGAGGAGGGCGAGACATCCCCTTCCGGAGGGACGTCTCACTTCCCTCCCCTCAAATTATGCACAACGAATGACGTTGGAGAAAGTCGAGTGCGGGGGGAGAACAAGGCGGGTTCGCATCATAGTTGTTCCCATGGCCTTCCCCCGAGTATGATGGACGCAAAAACAAAGCCGTAGCGTATACGGTGATGCAAACTGGCTAGTCTCGAGGTGGTCAGGCACTTCACAAGTCGAGGGGACAGACCTGCCTTGTTAAAGGCAGTGTTCACGGTAAGAATCGTTTTTCTGCTTTCCCGCCTATCTTGAAAACGGTCCCATGCTGATTTCAATGATGTCCTTGGAATCGTACAAGACCCCCTGGAAACGGAGTTACGGCTCCTCAAAATTCAGCTAGCGAAGCATTGTGGACGAGTTGTCCGAGGCTTGTACCTCCCGTTTTTTGCAGCCGATGTGTGCGAGCTGACCTGAGTAAAGAGAGACGTTGAGAATGAAGGGAAGAAGGGGGCTTTAGATCGGAAACCATCGCTCGTTTAAAGGCAGCAGACACGCTCGAAAAAGTTGTTGAGATAACTACATTAGTGGGGTCGTGCAGGCCCTAGAAGAGCCCTCACGAAGTTGCAAGCGTTAAAAACGATTCCAAATGACCGTATTTGAGCCGTAGTCAGTCACGAAATCATCCTTGCTCCGCCCATCGATACGGGCTCCGCCCCTCCATACAGGTATTCAAGGCTCGATTGCGGCCACTTGAGATTACTTTTTAGGCTTCTAATGGCGTAAGCGTTCCAGAAAGGGCCGTACGAGGACATTAGCGTCGTTATCCCAACAAATTTGGTGCTAGCTCCGCTATTTCAGCCAGTGCCGTACAACTCGTCCATTTTTGGGCCAATATAGAACGTACCGTTATATCTTAATTTCCGTCGATTTGTGTTGGTCTTTTTCGTTATTTCTGAATACTAACAGCTTCATACCTTCAGTTTAATCCATAAAATTGATATCATTTTTGAGCGCGTCTGCTGCCTTTAACCACGAACTCAGGGAAACTGTTATAGGACGTAGGTGGAGTGGCCCGATGGGTTGGCTGACCCACGAGATTTTCACCCACTTACCGGCCGTTTTTCGTCGTACTTCCGTTCCTTATCTTCTTGAAGGGACCCAAAGCTTACGTTTTAGCCAAAAAAAAAACTAGCACCATTTTGTTCGTGAACACTGCCTTTAAAGGCACAGTCCAACCTCAGAATCGCCTTTCTGTTTTTCTGCCTATCATGAAAACAGTTACACGCTGATTCCAATGATGTCTCTAAAATCGAACAGGACCCCCTAGAAACGGAGTTATGGCTCCTCAAATAGTGGGCTGTGGAAGCATGGTGGACGGGTTACCCGTGGCTTCTAACTTCCGTCATTTGCAAATGATGCATGCGAACCGACCTGAATAGAGACAGAAGCTGAGATTGAAGGGAAGAACGGGGCTATTTCTCGGAAAACATCGCTCAGCTCGCCGCTGTTGAGCTCGAAAGATCGTAAAAGGGGCGTGCCAAAGTGGATTCCCGATGTGGGCGCCCCAGGGTGGCTTCCTCCTATATCTAGCTTAATCGGAGGAGTTGAGAGTTCGCACTTGGCAGGTGTTATATAGGGTGGGTCTACTTCACAAGTATGTGGAAATCTCGGATTTTGTCCTTGAGCTTAGACTGTGCCTTTAAGGACTGTGTAAGGTATCTCTGTCTAGATTTCAGAGAAGATAATAAGCTTTTCTGTAACCCATTGCTAGAGGTGAATATTTCCGGCCCTATTGGTTTTTCAGGGGCAGCAAGTTCTAGCAAGCTGGTTTTTGATCAGCCATTGAACAATGGGAAGACCTACAGTCGGGAAAACAAGGGAACTCCTGCTGTGGGAACTTCCCCTACTATTCTGCTGTCGAGAGATCCCATTCGCAGCCCCCAATTCGGGGGAAATTCCTAAGTTGTTTCAAGGGAGGTTCTGCTGTCGTTCTTGGGAACTTCGCCACAAATGTCTGAGTATTATTATGATACAAGGACTTTCAGGGTTATATACAAAATACATCTTATTTCTTGGTAGTTCTATGTGAAATTCTGTGCACATAGGTTTTCGGGTACGCGGAGTTGGATAATGACAAGGCCGGTTGATGGAAATTTGCGTAGAAATTGATATCAGAGCTTTGAATTTGTTGCTATAATTGCGATACTCACTGTAGTCCGCGTTCGAAATTTCCTTAATGAATCAGGGGATTTTAAGAAAAAGTAAAAATCTGAAGTAAACAACCCAAAACAGCTTGGAAGACAAACTCTTTGTTCCAGAGACCCAAAGCTGCGCGAAATTTCTCAGAAACTGCATACCAGGATAGGAATGGGATTCTAACAGTTTTGAATAGCAGTGTTGAGCTTCTGGGAGAGCAACTTGCTTTCTTTAGGGTTTGAATTGCTAACTTAATCCCGAGCAGAGATCACTGACCCACAGGATACCTACGGAAATCTAGAAGCACTCTCTGAAATATCGAAACAAGTGTAAACCTCGCACCAGTGATTGCTCACCTCTCTGGGAGGATCTGCGTGGAATCTACTAAGAATTTTCTCGGCACAGATTCAAGATAGGAGCAATGTAAGATAGCCTCCATCCTCCATTGACTGTAGAAAATCGGGGAACGAGAAAACCAAAAACGACAAAAAAAAAGAATGAGGGCTGAAACGTTTGAATTAGAAGAGAGGAGCCCCACTTGATCTGCACGTGGACTTTGGCATGACCTGAAAATGTCCTCTAGAGAGTTTTGACGCAAACACTAATCAAAGTCAAGCTTTATGGCTTTTTATGGCTTGTTATCTCGTCTATTCAGTCATGCTCAACGTATACAGCTCAGCAATTATTGCTATGAAAGTGCTGTAGTGCAGCAGCTAAAATGGCTCACTTGAATAATCGGCGGACTAGGAAACAGATGAATTGATAAGGGTTGATGATTTGAATCGTAGGCCCCTTTCACAGTTTGTCGGACGTGGCCGTCCAACACGTTATAGGATAGGCTTGCGACACCGTTGAGTGTCGCAGTACGAAGCCGTTCGAGTACCACCGTCGCAACGCGGCGTTCAACGTCGGTGCCAAATTTTTACGTGGATGGTGGTGTGATCGATATTATTGGTTGTTCTATCAGGCCAATGGTATACTTTTGCGACACGCGGTCGCGTCGCTCTGCACAACGACAGCTACAGTGGCAACGATAGGCATTGGCACATATGCACTATGACCGGGAGCATGCTTCCGGCGACGAGCGACGTGACGCAATGTTAACCATCAATACCGACTAAAAATCGATATACCTGAAACGCACTGTTGCTGTTGCTAGTCGCGTGAAGTAATATCCCGGCCTATGGCCTAGTGCATACTTCCCACGACGGGCGACCCGACATCGTGTTTGGGATAGATATCGACAGAAAGTCGATGTGGCTCAAATGTACTGTCGTGGTCGCGCGTCGCGGCTAGTATGAACTAGACCTATGTCAGCCCTCCGCGACACGTCGCTGCGACGGACAATCGACGGAGAAGTGTTCCTATGACGGCCAGTGCCGTTGCTCCTACGCTGGTCCCACCACGATTTGTGCTAAATGTCACGACTGTCGCTAATGACTGCTACAGAGTATACCATTGACTTCACAGGCATGGTGGGCGGCGCGCGCGGCGTCGGATAGCATTTGCCGATGTCGGACGGCAAAATAACTGTGGAAGGGGTCTTACAAGGGAAGTTTACAAACCCTAGGTCGGATCTGCCAAAACGACTAGTATCGTTAGTATCTCTTGTGGCCTAATAGTGAAACTGCGCAGTATCCCGCCCCGAGCTGCAGGTTCCGAGAAGTTCTAAGGTCAAAAATGTCGTTTTTTTGTGCTTTTTGTACCTTCCAAAAAGCGCTTTAGTCTTCGGAAAATCCGAAAATGGACCTCATAAATGTGTTCAGCGCCCAAAACTAACCCCCTGGGCAAAGTTTGGGTGAAGGCACATTTTCCATACTTTGTCCATACTGACAGCGTTTTGGACTTGCACGGATTTTCGGGTGGGCGTTTATTTATACCGACGGATTTTCGGGTGGGCGTTTATTTATACCGACTAGAGGGCTTTGGAAGCGTTTTGAAAAAATGTTCCATATTTGACTTAAAATTCTCCCAGGGAGGTTTTTTGGGGTGCTGATCACCAATCTGTGGTTTATTAGTCGATTTTCCGAAGTTTTCGGCTAATTTTGTTCGAAGCTTCCCAACACGGGAAAATTTCGAGGGAAAAACGCCACTTTCAAAATTTCTGAATTTCCACGATATATATGTCTCAAAATCATTCTCTGAGGGTTAATTGGAGTGCTAAACACGAATCTGGAGACCAATTATCGATTTTTCGCAGATTACGGTAGATTACGGTGGGTATACGGTAGTTTGGTTAAAATCTCAGATTTTACTCAAAATTTGTATACGGGGGCTATTCGGGGTGGAGAATACGAATTTACGTCCGTTTGTCGATTTTCAAAATATTAAGGTGGGTTTTGGACCCTTAATGACATGTTACCTACCGTAACCTACAGTAAACATCAAAATGGACTCCAGATTCGTGTTCACCACCCAAGATTTCCCCTACATACAACTTTTGAGCAATATCCGAGAAAATTTTTCGAAGCTCCAAAAAATTGCCTGATGGGTAGGTACCCTTGCCTTTTCGCGAGGCTTAAAAAATGCTCATAAGTTTTTTGAACCTGCATCTCGGGGCAGGATACTGCGCATTTTTACGATTGAGCCAGAAGAGATACCAACGATACTAGTCGTTTTGGCACATCCGACCTACGCTTTGTATACTTCCCTTGTTAGTATCCGGAAAAATAACTACGGCCTGTTCTGGGCGATGACGAATTTTTGTTTGGTCGAGACTGCGTGATTTCGCAGCGCCGCGATCTCGTCGAGAGCCTGCCGAAACCCTGTAATTTGGGCGCCTATCCGACACCGAGGTGAAGTACAGACAATTTCTTCCAGTGCAGGCATTTCGATACCACCTGGGGCGGCATGCACGTACGTTTTCGGCGGGGTTGTGTTAGGGTTGGGGCAGCGTAACACCGCTAATTGGCATGCGTAAATGCGCACGACGGGGTTGGGTTGGGCCACGAAGGGGCTGGATTCCGGGGTTTGGAAGGGTTTCGGTAGTGTTTAGCCGTCGGTGCCCCAATTAATTTTCGTTTTACACAAAATCGCTTTCTAATTTCCTCCTTTATTTTTTTTTACTTCACTGTCCTTGTTTCTTTCCGAATTGTTTCTTTTTTCCATTTCTCTATCGATTTTTGATGACTGTTCACGTGATCGAAGGCTATTTTGGTCTGTCTTCGAAATGATATTCTGATTCTACCACTTCGAAATCGCATGCAATTTTCAAACCTTTGCGATTAAATGACAAATGTTTCAAGCGTCTTAAGCGTTCAAAGAATGATGTTGGCAATATATTTTCGGCCGGAGGCTTTCAGAAAATCGTTGAAAAATGAAAAAATCTCAGAAATGTTGTTCCCTGGTTAAATAAAACGGAAAAAAACGAAATTACTTCTTCTCGAAATTGAATACCCCATTTTGTTTATTTTTTAGGTAAAAAGTTCTGAAGGTTTCGGCGACTTAATGCTTCGAAATGAAGGCAAGATATAGAAGTTCGAGGGCGACACTGAAAATGTTGAAGTGCGGATTGCGTTTCGCTATGAAAGTAAGCCGTTTGAAGAAGTTGTAGATGTGACGTTTTCTCAAAACCTACCGAACATCACAACCGCTTTGGAAGAGTGATCATTACCGAGATATAAAAGTCATGATATTTTTGCGTTTTTCGCTGTGCTTACTGCAAGAAAAAACGGTTTTAATGGACGAAACGTAGGTTATGTTATTGAAGAAAACTGAATAGTGTCGAAACCGAGCTATATCAAGGCACGATCCTAGAGAGCAAAAAAATTACACAAGCAACAACATTAAGAATGAAAAGAAATCATTTTGCAGCTCTAAACACAAAGAAAATCCCACATTGATTGATTTTCCGCAGCTCGAGTTCGAAGTGTCCGCAAAGTGTGAAGGGTCACGCAAACCCAATCCCTTTGAGCGCTCATGCATGCCGTGTCGTGTGTAACACCACGGACCCTCCAAACCCGGGTTTGCTGACACCGCTGACCCAACCAACCGGCGCTCGTACGTACGTGCATGCCGCCCCTGAGGCCGGATTCATCATTGCGCAAGCCCTGGGTTTGCCGACTTGGGTTGGGTTCAGCGCAAGCGTAACCCGATTTTTCGGGGTTCATCAATTCAATAACCCATCGGAAAATGGGTTTGGGTTTGGGTTTGCAGAACCCGAGGCGAGAGCGAGGGTCCACGCAACCCAACCCAAAATGAACAGTTAGATAACGCGCTCTAGCGCCACTTTCAGAAACAATGTGATGTGATTTGCAGAAATCACTCATTATGAGTGCGCATACTACTTATATACGTGATTGAAGAAATCATCAGTATCTATTTTCGACATCTTTTCATGTTTAATGGACTACCTAAAAACAATCGACTCAAACGCCTGCTGGAAAGTTTGTGCCCATTTTCGAGCATTTTTGAATCTTTAGACTTCCAAAGAAAATTCACGCCTTTCCTTTTTTCCAACATTTCCGTCATCATGTTATTTTTTCCTCTTCTTTCGCTTCGCAATTGTTCTCCACCCCAGCAACTCATATCATTATTCTGTGCCACCCTAGTATTCATTTCGCACCCTAGTTTTAACTTTCTTTGAATTTCGATCGTTCTCCTTTTTCTGTGGGTTCCATTTTCTTGTTCTTCTGTACACCTAAGTTCTTTGTCTTCCAGAAAGACGACAAGAAGGAAGTTGGGTCTTTATAGAGCTGTGAGAAACCAGATGTGATCGATGTGAAGGGAAACTTTGTCAGCATACCCTCTATAAAACGTCGTAATTCACATCATTCGAGGCGCGCGCGACGCCTCGGCCTCCGTCTGCCTTACGCTCTCTCACTGTCTCTAACCTCCGCTGCGCACCAGCACGCCTAGGAACCAAGTGAATTTCGCTGTTTTATAGCCTGTATGCTCTAAGGCGCTATTCATACTACTCAACGCCAGCGCGGCGCGCGCGTGACGTGCGTGCCGCGCTTGCGCAGACTATGAATACTCCAGCGGTGACGTCACGGGGAAGCGGAAAAAAGGGGGCCGTAACTGTTGCAAACAAGCAAATTCTGTAGCAGATAAAGCTGTAACACCATTACGTTAGCCGAGGATAGTATTGGAATGAATTATCCCGAACGGAATGAAATTTATGGTGGATTAATACTGAAAATGATTAAAAAGCCGCCACGGCCGTCGTCACGCGCGTGCCGCGCGGGCCTGGCGTCAGGCCATTCATACTCCCACGGCACTCCCGCGCGTGCCGCGCTTGCGTTGAGGTATATGAATAGCGCCTAATGGATGTCAATACAAACTGCATCCGGTGAAAGGTTTCCCCAAGTTTGGACCGTTCTGTTTTGCATAATTGATTCTGTTCTACATTTTGTTTTTGAATATATAACCATTGCAGGGTGTTATTACAGGTGCGTGCATACATATAATGTCTTGCTTTACTATGTACGGTGCACCTACTTCAACACGCCACTACTTTCAAAAATCGAGAAAGGCATTTAATTCTCCCACAGCGTACTCCATAATTTCCTATTAGGTCGATAAAAAAAAGGAAAAACATTTCAGGATATTCTATTCTGAGCTTGATAACGATAATTTTATTAACATTCCCCTTGAAAAATAATTTTTAGAAGTATAGGGTTATGCTGGAACGCTACGCGACGCAATATTTTCAGATGCAGCTTGAATTCAGAACAACAGCACATATTTGAACGAAGTCTTTCAAAATATGGGCTACAACTGGCTCCAGACAGCAATAGGAGTTTTGACCAATTCAAAAAAATACATAAATTCACAGAAGAACGCGAAGATTTAAACCACGGGAAAATATGAAGAAAAACTAAAAAACAGTGACTCTAGAATGAGATTTCAACACCAGCTGCAAGAGAAGAGTGAAAAATGCGATATAAAGAGTTAGCCAAAAAAATTTGAGTATTGATTGAACGGCAAACTTGAGATAGACGTCGCGGAAATACGTTGTGCATTCGCAGACACCTCTCGTCTCAACAAAAAATGGGTTTGGGGAACCAACCCAACATTTGCGCCTATGAATCAAAGGTGCTGGGTTATCTAACCCAAACCCGATTTCCGAACCCAGGTCTGGCGAACCCAGGGCTGGCGCTAACCCGTTTTTTAATGATGAATCCGGCCTCTGGAAGGTGACACCAAGTCCTCCCATGTGCATTCTTCCTGCTGAGTGGAATTCTCGTTGTTTAAGACTGTGTACTTGTAAATTTTGACGGACTCCATGAAAAAAAAACAGAACACTTGAGGTGATTGGGAATACGTACATGCCAGCACTACATCACTAGGAATTTTTAGTGGATATTTGATGCGAACCCTGTAAAGAAAAAGGCGTCATGAGGATTGGACTCGGGTCACCCGGGAAAGATTTGGCTCTCCATTTGGACCAGCAGGTCACTCGCTCCATCACTGAGGTCACTGAGAAGAAGCTGCCTTCCATGACCCCCCTTTTATACGGCGTGTGATCCTTTTTTTTTGATAGAGTAATGCTGCGATATCACTAAAATTCTGCAATAGAGCTCACACTGTCGAGATTGTTGCAAATGAGAAACTACGACTACGTTCAAGAAAGAAGAAGTCGTGACACCATTGGCCCTCTACCAACTCGATTTTCGAGCAAGACAATTTTCTCCTTTTTTTTGGAGACTCTATTTTCGAATGTCAAAAACTAAATGAGTACATTCGAGAGAGAAGAGCTCAGAAAAAAAGGTGACAATCATTACCGCGTAGGCTTTTCAACTGCCCACACTCCACTGGCGATCAGCGCGCCCTTTTTCCGTTTCTGACCAGGGTGCGCTGGTCAGAATTTTGTTTCCTAGCTTGTCGATCGGCAGTGGAAAAATCTAAAAGCCAAAATCTGTCCAAAGGTGGCCGAGAAAATGTGGAGAGACGGTTTGAAACTCTACAATACCTTCCTCTTCCCCGTATCTCCACTCCTTCCACTCTGTCTCTTTCCCTTTCTCTCGACGATCTGACACACTCCTCGCTCGGAAACAGTCCCCCGAAGTGAATTGAATTCGCGCAGCGGGGATGGACTGGAGAGTCAGACCACCCAGCAGCCAGCGCGTGCGGCCGCGGCGCGCCACCGGATTGATTAATCTCCCAAACGAAAGGTCTGGCTCAACTAATTGACGGCTCCTCGTGAAATGCGGATATGAATCATTGAGAACAAGCAGTAGGGTCGTAATATGGAAGCTTTCCTTGGTTCTTCCGTTTCTTTATGAAAATTACATTTGATCAATAAATTTAAAAATTGCAGGGCAGCTCTGCGGACGCGGCGTCGTTTTTTCACATTGCGGACGAACGAGCTGACAACAGACTGATCCCAGCACAAACCTAAAATGCGAAATTTTGTGTACTGTGGTGGGGGAAATAGAATGAAACAATTTGAACTTCGCTAAGTTCTTAGTGCCAATGGGCAGATCAAAAAGGAATCTTTTAGGGGTTCTAGAAATTAAAATATCTCCAGCCTGAATTTTGTACGTGGGGAAGCTATTTGGGGCGCCGAACGCGAATATGATGTCTATTTCAAGTTTGGAAGAGGCTCGCTCATTGCGGCGGGCCGGCGGCGTTCGCGACATCACCGGCTGAAGGGGTTTCGATCGTGCGTCTAACGTCGTAGCCTCATCCATTCACTAGACTTCATTCTGAGAAGAGACCATATGTGCACTCTGTTCTGATTGTAAGCTCCACAAAAACATGCACAAGGAAGAGACCCCTACTAGAATTGATAAAAGCGTGGGCAAACCAAAATCTCCCTGAAAAAAAGCCCAGTTTTAAAATGCCTCAATCTGTCGGAAAAGAGCTCGCTTTCATTGAGTTTTTGGTTAGGTTCAAGCAAATACATAGAGTTCTTTCGATATGTAAACTCTGGTCCCGCCGTAGTGACCTGTTGATTTCGATCAATACCAGCAGCGGAGCGGTGCGCCTCGGTGAAATATAACTAGTGATAAGGAGGTTCCGACGAAAAAGCCACCGCTTCGCGCTGTGATAATAGAAATCAACAGGTCACTACGGCGGGACCAGAGTTTAAATCTCATCCTCCCTCTTTTTAAAATTGAAAGCAGACCTCCAATTCAGGTTTAGCATTCTAAAGGAATTCCTTGAGGTTTGACAGCTAACAATTCTCGAACACCTAAAATTGCTGTCTTTAAATTATTTCCAATTTTCTCCACATTTTTGAGACACTTTCCGGAAATTGGCAGGCCAAATCCAATCAGAGATAGGTTAATCGGAAATCGAAATTCCGCCTATCCCTAGTGAGGGGCATGGTCAGAATCTATGCAGGCTTGTGGGATCACAGTGGTGTTCATATGGTTCAGTTGTGGATGCATTCTTAGTTAAAGATCGAGGAAGCAAAGTTAGTTGGTTGAGCACGACCTTTTGCTTAGGAGATTAATCGAGGCGCGGCCGCACGCGCTTTCCGCTTTGTGGCCCGCCACCAAGGATTTACTCACTGATGGCACGAATATTTTAAGAGGGTACTGTTAGGGGTCTTTCCCAGCAACAGCACAGATAACACAGAGAGTTTTTTTCACATTCCGATAAATCTGATCTTTTTTTAATGAGAAAATCGCAAAACCAAAAAATCCCTATTCAGACCCTATCCCTTGCTTGTACCAGGTTGTCCAATAATTCTTGTCCGAAAATTTCATCATTTTGAATTTTTTTTCAACTTTATTAAAAAACAAGTCTAATCAACAATATAATCACCACAGTTATCCACAACAGTGGCCCGTCAATTGGGCAGGTCGCCGATGCCCTTCGCCCAGAGCTCCGGGGGCTGCGACTCGAAGAAGTCCGCGATGTCGAATTTGAGGTTGCCGTAGTTGGTAAATTTTCTTCCGGCCAAATGGTGCTTCAGCGGGCGGAACAAGTGGTAGTCGGAGGGGGCGAGGTCCGGGGAATACGGCGGATGGTCAACCGTCTCCCAGCCGAGCGTCGCCAACTTCTGCTGGGTCTCCTTCGCCACGTGGGGGCGGACGTTGTCGTGCAGCAGGTGGACCGAGGCCCGTCGGGGACGCTTTTCTCGGATGGCGGCGGCTAGTTTCTCGAGCTGATCGGTGTAGATGGAGGCGGTGACCGTCCTGCCTTGCAGGAGCAGCTCGAAGTACAGCATGGCCTTGGTGTCCCACCAGCAGCAGAGCATGATCTTCAGCGGGTGCAGGTCGGCTTTCGGCGTCGTCGGCAGCTCTTCGCGCGGGATCCAGACGGCACGGCGGGCGACGTTATCGTAGAGGACCCAGCTCTCATACCCAGTGACCAGGTCCTCGAGAAACTCCTTGCGATGCGGACGAAGGAGGATGGTCTGGCAGACGGCCACGCGGCTCTGCTTGTTGGCGTCCGTCAAACGGTGGGGGATCCAACGGGCCAGAACTTTGTGGTAGCCGAGTAAGTTGAGTCGATTGTGGATGATGGACTTGCTGCAGCCGAGCGTCGTCGCCAGTTAACGGGTGGTGGCTTCGAGCTTCTCCTTGATACAGCGACGGACTTCGTCATCATCCACCGTAGAAGGCCTCCCGCTGTGCTCCCTGTCCTCGAGGCTCGTGTCGCCGCTCTCGAAACGATTGAACCAGCGGATGACTGTGCGTTGGGACACCGCATCCTCCTTGCACTCTTTGCAGATGTTGGCGACCGCGGTGCCCGTGTCGTTGCCCAGCAGCCACTCGTAGTACACGAACGTACGAATTCGACCTTGGTCCATTTTAGTTTGTACTGGTAGCTAGACGCGGCGACTGCGCCTTATATACCCCTAGCGTAGAACTTTGGAGAACCTTCTAGAAGGTTCTTACACTTGCCTGATATGATAACACTTCTAAGGAAAATTATAGAATTTTGAAATTTTTCGGACAAGAATTATTGGACTGCCTGGTACTTAATGATTTATATCCGCATTTGACGAGGAGCCGTCAAGTGGTTGAGGCACACCTTTCGTTTAGGAGATTAATGTTTGCGGTGACGCGCAGCGGCTGCGCGCGCTGGCTGCTGGCTGGTCTGACTCTCCAGTCTATCCCCGCTGCGCGAATTCAATCCACTTCGGGGGACTGGTTTCGAGCGAGGAGATCGTCGAGAGAAAGGGAGAGAGTGGAAGGAGTGGAGATACGGGGAGAGGAAGGGGACCATCGCCAGAACGAAGTTCAACCAGGACTAGACAAAACTACATGTAAATTAAAAGTAATAGTAAATCTTTACTGTTTCCCAGGTAGAGAGACAGTGACAAAGTCAGCAATGCGACAAGAATCGTATGGTGATGAAACACCAAAAAATATTAAACAAATAACTATATCAATGGCTAATACCAATACCCAGAGGCGAAATGGAATTAGATTTCAAAAAATATAAAATCTAAAAGAAACAAAATTCGTTGGATGAAAACCTGAAATAAAAACAAGTTGAATAGACTTGAGGAGACACAGTCACACACTTCAGCATTTCATATTGTCCCACTTCCCACTCGATTGATTGTGTCAACCCTATATGCCTTGTTTGACAGTAAGCCATGTGTAGATCAAGGAGAAAGAATGATCAATGCTGATTCCAAAGATGTCTTCAAGTTCGAAAAACGTCCACTTTGAAGCGAGTTATGACCAAAAGACGAAAAAAGCGATTTTCCGCGTTTTTTTCGCCTTTTTACCAAAACTTAGGGTGGGTATTGTACTGATTTGTGAATGTCGCGGTCCGCAGCACAGATCGTCCCAACCACATGTCGCGACAGGGAATCGTCTTCGCCACCATTCCTGGTGAAGGGTACCCTCCTGCGGACAACGGAGGAGATCTCTTCAGCGACAATTTGACTGGATTTTTTTTTTACAAAGCCGGCATCGAAGTGTGAAGTTAGCATGCATTAAGATGAGGCGTATTCTATACCGGCTCAACACGTTTGTTCCACTAATATTCCTAGGATAAAGATCAGTGACCATTTTTCCTCTTTCCGAAACCCCAGAACCCCCTCCCTATTCAGGAGGATGTAGCAATGACGTTGTGCGCAACTCCAACGCCTCAAAGCTTGTGAATGATATCAGCCGAGTACACAAAATCTCATATGGTTTTCAGTACGCGCGCTCCTTTCCCCTTTCTCAAAATAAAACTGAGGAGAACATTTAAGAACAATACGACTGTTTTAGTTGCATCCAAATCGCGCTGTCACTCGAGAGGTCTTCTTCAATGGCGTCAAACTGGGCACACGATACGCTGGCGAATGGACACCCGTCGACTACGAACCATGGAACATATTTGTCAACTATTTACCACAAGATACTGTACGTCAACTCAATCTTATTTTTCAGAGAAGTTCCTTTCACAGTTACTGATAAAATCGTTACTCTAAGCCACGAAAGCTAGGCGATCTGAAACTTGAGGCATTTAAGGTTTATCCTAACCGCCGTTCCCCAATCTGTTCAGCCGCAGCACTCTAGTCAACGAATCGTGTGCTTCTGGTCTACCAAGCGTCCGCAGCGGTGCGCTACAGGTGGCCTCAAATGTCGTGAATGGGTACGGCGTCACGAAGGCGGCGGAGACCACCCACATGCTGTACATTGACAAGACTAGAAACTGTGGGAAGACCATGTGTAACATCGCCGAGACCTTTACTGATACTGAGTCTCATGTTTGTGAGAGAATTTAGAGAATGAGTAAGTTGATCCAAGCGTTGCTACTGTGAAGCGACGACACCAAAGCCAAGTCAGGGAACCGTCTTCAAACGAAGAAGGTACATGCAAATTTACCGTTCGACGCTCTGCTCAACCATATGTTAAAGGCAGCATACACGCTCACAAACATGGTCGAGATTACACTGTCATTAGGTCCTCACGGCTCTTTCCATGCCGCCAACGACGTTTGAGGCGCTGAAAACTATCCAGTGTGACAGTATTTGAGCAATCCCATCTCGTAGGCCCGCAGAACTCCACCCCTACAAGTAACAGAACGAAAAGTGGAACTTGAGAAAACAAATGCTACTCTAGAGTGATAGTACTATCAAATCGGAGTCTGCCAGAGAAACGACTTGATTCACTTGAATATAACATGTCTACTCACCAATGAAGTACCCCATCTTGGGAGCCAGCCGGAGTAGAGCGGGGGTGGTAGTAAACCTCTTAAAATTGCCACTTAACATGAACGTCGAAGTGGCACTTGAGTGCAACTTCAGTTTTCAGAGGGTGACATGATGGACAGAAGATGGTGAGCTGAGTTTCGCTCCCCATTCAAAACTTGGCTAACGCACGAGATCGATCCACTTCCCGCTTCTCTCAGAACGGGGAGCAATGCCACTACGCTATTTCGTCGACTACCTTTTCTGCTATGTGAGATGCCATCTAAGGTGCGTCCGAATGAGAATGGCGGCCCATGCGGGCGGGCGGGCTTGGCAGGCGACCGTCGCGCTCGCCGCTCTTGGACGAGCATGCGAAAAGTCCCCAACGCCATCGAGTACGAACGGGGCCGGCACCGGCTGGCAGCAACCACTGCGCCGATCAATCTCTGCAGACCGTGGGAGAAGGGACGGCCGTCGTTGAAATCCAACACTCGTCCGAGGGCAGCACATGCGACGGCCGCCTGCCAAGCTAGCCGACCGCGTGGGCCGCCATTCTCATTCGGGCACACTTTATGTAGGCGATCATGAGGCCAGTTGCATTGCCGAGTAGAAGAAATCGACTGTGTGCACAGGTTTCGCGAGCTAGGTCTACCGTGACCAGCAGAATCGCCGTCGAGTGCACAAATTGATTGCATTTTATCGTTTTTCAGGAATCGAAGGTGAACTTGAAAATTATTAGAGCGTAGCGGGGGTGTCAGGAATTACTGAGGGCTCGCTTGCAATGATGAGTAGCATTAAATGAATTGTTTTTTAATAGCCATGGAGCGGTGACGTTGTGGCGAAAAAAAAACTTGCAGGCATAGCATTATCAGCACCACTACTAATTTTACCATTACTACTAGCATTGTATTGTTAATGCTACTCTTATAATAAAATCAATAATAGTACTAATACTAATAATAATAATAATAGTAATAATAATAATAATAATAATAATAATAATAATAATAATAATAATAATAATGCTTCTACTGAACCCAGCAGACGTTTGAGTGTACACAGGAACGTTCGAGCGATATAGCGTGCACAACTATATCGCGAAAGTATCCCGCACATTGCATAAAGGTGTCGCCGTCCGGCACACTAAGGCCTCTGGTCCATAACACCTTAGGATCCGTACCTAGAGTCATGGAGTCTTTGGCCACAAGCCACAATTTCGCCACCCTGAACTGTCGATCGCCGTCGAGTGATATCCAAAAACTGCGCCATCCAGACTTCTGAGCTATTTCCATGCACCGTTTGCTGCTTTGCGAAACCCGCCTCAGACCCGTCATCAGCGTCGGAGAGTACACCATCTACTGCGGTAACGCTGACGATAGGAGAGTGGGAGGCTGTGCAATAGCTGTAAGGAAGGATTTCAATGGTATGGTCAAGGAGTTCGGCTCAACGTCGTGTCGGAATGCATTCGTACGACTGCGGGATCACAGAGGATTCAATCTATGGATACTGAGTGCTCATGCGCCCACTGAAACCGCCGAAGACAATTCGAAGGATGCGTTTTATGAGGAACTCAATACGTTGCTGGCCAGGATACCTTGTCAACATGCTGTTGTCGTGGGGATTGACGCAAAATGCGAAGATGGGACTTGATCAGGAATCCGAAGTACTCGGTAAATGGTTCTACCCAGTGGAGCAAACATCGGACAATGGCTACCGCCTTGTCGACTTTTGTGAACGCAGTGGTCTGATTATTGCATCGACATTCAAGAGGAATCATCGCCGCCATCAGCTTACGTGGCAGGGACCAACCCGGCTATCTCCAGAAGAGCAGCGGAAGTGGAAGATGACAACTTTGAAACTACAGCTTGATCTGTCCTGACGAGGAATATTCCAGTATCGGACATTCGAAGATCTAGAGCTGTGTGGGATGTCGCATTCGATTCGGATCGTCCTGTTCTGTTGAACTTCACTGCGAGGATTCATAAGAGGAAGCGAGGGGTCAGCCTCCAGAGGATTGACATGACAAGTCTCAGAGATGAAGAGTGCAGAAGGAATTTCCGACAACGCGTTTCTATTCACATCGGAGTACGGACTAAGAAGAAACTTTGCGACGCGGATTCTTTTGTCAAATGCATCCAGGACGCTTCGAAAGAGGCACTCCCGGTTGTACAGCCTGAGAAGAAGTTCGCCTACGTCTCAGAAGAAATAACATCTACCTACAACAGAGTATGTGCTCTGCGAACTGCAGGAAACTTCGTGGAGGAGAAGCGTCTGAGGAGGAAGTTGCGTCGGCAGCTTCAAAGTGACCGCGAACGAGTGGACGTGTAAGAGCTAGGTTCGAAGGCTTGGGAGGAGAGAAGAATCGAGGAAAACTCCCACGTTGCTGACAGTATAAGCGGGAAGATAAGAGATGTTCTTCTCTGTCTTGAACACTACCAATGGAGTTGCAGTTGGTGATGCGACGCTGCCAATATGGAAGGATTACTTCAGTTCACTACTGAATCTGTCCAGCGCCATCAGTACCTGAGCTCCCGCATGTTCAGAGAGCACATTACGATGTCAGTGAGGAACCGCTGCGACTGAGTCTGAAATTTTGGATTGTGTCCGGAAAATGAAGAATGGAAAAGGCAGGTGGAGATGACAACATCACTGCTGAAATGCAGCTCTTCCTCCGTCTGGGATTCGTGAAAAATGACCAAGCACCATCCCGTGCCATATGGATGAGCGAAAGGATACCCGATTCTGTGGAGACATGCGATCATCGTACCTCTTCACAAGAAGCTTTATCCGTCACGGATCCTAAGAACTACAGAGGAATCTCTCTACTTCGTGTCATGTACAAGGTTTTAGAACACGTATCATTCTCGAGCGACTTATCAAACATCGTGAAGGAACGACCAGAGGTATCGACCTGGAAGATCGACCATCGACCAAGTGTTTCGTCGTAGGCAGCGGGTTTTCAGAAGCCATTACAGCTTTGCTTTTTTGGACTTTGAAGCGCGTTTCGATCCTCATCGTGATCGATTGCTCAATGCTCTGCCGAGCAGATGGAGTCGGAAAAGTATGTTCGGTTAATCGAGGACATGAACAAAGGAACAACAGCAGCAGTTCGTACACCTGTCGGGTTTACGCCAGCTTTCGAGTGTGAAAACAGGAGTAAGGCAGGAGCCGTTGCAGGACCTTTCTTTCAACTTCGCCGTTGATGACATCATGCGTAGAGTTGCAGAACAGTTTCCTGCGGATGTGATCCTAACACCATCAAGGACGCTCCCTTGTCGACCTGGAGTACGCCGACGACATTGTGTTCGCTGAAAACAACGCAAAACTGCAAAAGGATTGTGGAACTCCTCGTTTCGAAGTATGCCGCAGCCTATGGACTTTCTGTCTTCGTCCCGACAAATGCAAGCAGATGTGGGTCTCTCAGAGGCCTTCTAACTGGAGTTTGTGTGGACGGACAACGTATCGAACTGGTGGACGATTTCTGTTATTTTGGGCTGTTTGCTGAAGAGAACGATGGTAGTTATGCAGCGGATATTCGACAACGATGTGCGAAAGCTACGTCTGCATTCAATTTTCTAATCCGCGTTTGTGGTCTACCACCATCGCGCGAAGGAAGTCAAGGGTTGCGCGTCTACCTATCCGCCATTCGCCCTATCATGATGTACGGATCGGAGACATTGGGCCTTACCGAAAACGCATATGGAAAGGTTGGATTGCACGGAGAGGAAGCTTTAGAGCGTTTGCTTGGATATTTCTGGCCGCGTGTATGCCATAACGAAGTGACCTTTACAAGCGAAATCGACGCAGTACATCAACGCTTGACACGAGGGAGGAGGTGCCAGCATCTCCTAACGCCATCTCAAGCAGCAATGGAAAGTCGACTTCGACTGCTCGGGCATATACTAAGAAGAACGCCGGATCGTCTCGTACAACTTACGCTTTAAAAATGCTTCCAAATCCTGTCTGGAAACGGCCACCTGGGCGTAGGCGAAAGTTCTGGACGGATGTGGTTAAAGAGGATTTAAAGTCACTCGGCATCGAAAGACAGCGTTCAGGCGCTGATGTTTCGTTTCGCAGGAAATGGAATAGTGACAGCTGGATGGAATGTGTTCAATTGTGGCTGAAGACCGTGAAAATGGACACGGCTTACTACTAGGACGGCACACCTCGGTGAAGATGCGGAATGACCGCGTCAGGCGAAAGCCAACCGATTAAGTCAAGTAAGTCAAGTAATAATAATAATAATAATAATAATAATAATAACAATAATAATAATAATAATAATAATAATAATAATAATAATAATAATAATAATAGTAGTAATAATAATAATAATAATAATAATAATAATAATAATAATAATAATAATAATAATAATAATAATAATAATAATAATAATAATAATAATAATAATAATAATAATAATAATAATAATAATAATAATAATAATAATAATAATAATAAATTAATATATTGATAACAGTAACAAAAATCAGTGAACACAAAATTTTTATCATTATTAGTATGATCAATAGTATTATTATAGTCGATATTATTCTTATTTTTGAAGCATTATCGATATTGTTATTACTATTACCACTCATGTCTAAATAATCATTTCATTAATATCGGATTTATTATTATTATTCTTTAGATAGTTTTTATTAGGGTAGCCAGTCGTCACATGCTTACGGCCACCACTAATGTTTGCGCTTTATAAAAATCTTTGAGAAGCAGTCCCTTCTCGGGCGTTCAAGAGATAGGGACACTCTACACACAGAGAGGGAGGAGTTGTCCGGTTTATGCCGTTTGACACGTGACGCTACTCATTTCAAGCGGAGTGGTCCCGAGTGGAATTAAAGCAGCAGAAGGCAAGACAACTCCTTCCTCGGTGTATAGAGAGAGCCCCTGTACAGGCATTCAACATTTCAATTACACCGAATATTCACAAAACGTCACCGGAAGAGTAGACACGGATCAGTTCCTCCGATCGATGATAGCTGCATCTCTGCGGGGCCGCTTATGCAGTGCACATTCTCTATAGACTTACGCATAGTCGGGCGGCAACATAACGCCGAAATGTTGGGTAATGGGGGGCAAGCGCGAGGCTGTATAGTTTCCCTGTACCATTCACTGTGGCGGCGCGGCTTTTTTCGCCCGACTATGCACGGACCAAAGGTCTTTAGCATAAAGCACAGACCCGCAAAAAGGTTGCCGCCAACACTGCTTAGGAGTCTGACACTTGCGAGAAATCCTCGCGCCCGCAAAATCAGAATTTGCTCGTTCCTTAACCACTACTTACCTCAGGCTGGCTGCCGCGCTGCCCCTTATTTAATGATTCCTACCTCAGCCGTCGAGGAATTCGTTAGAATTATTGCTGTGATAGCCTCACTATATTCAAGCGACAGCTACAATGGAATGGAATTTCCGAGGACAGAGGGCATTTTAAAGGCAGTGTCCACGATAAAAACCATGTCTGATTTTTGGTGGAGATCGGCAGCTGCGGGGCCTAGCGGAACCCTAACGTTGAAAAAACTGAGAAAAATGAGCTCGGAACGGTCCCCTACGGCCCCAAAGTTGAACACCCATCAGCTCGTCACCCCCAGATGCACTTTCCACGCCCACCGACGTGAACAAATGAATGCTCGAGATTGTGATATGAGCGATGGTTTGCGATCAATAGCCCCGTTCTTCCCTTCATTCTCAACTTCTCTCTCTACTCAGGTCAGCTCGCCTACATCGGCTGCAAAAGACGCAAGTTACAAGCCTCGGACAACTCGTCCACCATGTTTCCTTAGCTGAATATTTGAGGGACCATAACTCCGTTCCCTGAAGGTCTTGTGCGATTTTAGAGATATCATTGGAATCAGCGTGGGACCGTTTTCAAGATAGGCGGAAAACAGAAAAACGATTTCAATCGTGAACACTGCCTTTAAATTGAAACTGATTTATTTTTAGTCAAACATAACATTCAAAATTCACAGAGCTGTTCTTCAAAGACATGCTGGTGCTGATTCCCCATTCATCGTCGTGGCTTCGCAGACCTGTAAACATGCTCCTCTCACATGACCAGTACGCTGTTTAGCGAAATACGAATCTTTATCACTTAGGTGCTATTCATACTCCTCAATGTCAGCCCTTCACGCGCGGGGGTGACGTTGGAGTATGAGTATCCCGACGTCAAGCCGGCGCGTTCCGCCATAGCGGCGACAGCCCTTAACGACTTTTTCATCGTTAGTAGTCCATCATCAATTTCAATCCGCTTTATGATAATTTATTTCAGTATTACACTTTGCTGCCATGATGGCGAACGCGTGTACAAAATTTGCTTGTTTGGATAAGTTGAGGCCCACTTTATTTGGCTCCGCCATAGCGTCGCCGCCGGAGCATTCGGTCTCCGCAAACAGCGTGATGCGCGCAGAAAGTATTCAAGCTTCAGCGCCACGCCCGCGCATCACGCGCTGGCCTTGAGAAGTACGAATAGCGCCTTAGCAGGCAACTCGGGCCTTTTTCATGAACTACAATGCTCTGCTCTGTTTTGCCGACTTAATGACAACGGACTCCACATCCGAGTTTGGGATCGCATTAAACCGCCGTGAAAAAAAGTTTAACGGAAAAGATTCTTCGACCACTAATCCATTTTGAATATTTTGATACTGTGCTCCTTTTGATACGCTTTCGAGCCAACGCGAATTTTTGTGGCGCGATTCACCGAAGTCACGTGATGTGACATTCATTCATCATTCGAGAATTCAAGAAAATTTATCCGAAAAATATGATTTTTTTCCAAACTTCGAAAAGATTATTTGAAAAAAATTATTCTCAAATTGGTTTTCGAATAGAGTCCGAAATTCGATAAATACCATTTTCGAGTTTATTCATATATTCGAAAATCCAGAATTCGAAAAATACATTTTCGAGCTTATTCGAAAATTTTGATTTTCGAAAATTGGAAATTCTGAAAAAAAGGAATTTCGAATTTATTCGAAAAATCGGGACTTTTCACAGTTTTTCCCAAGTGTAGTATCGACAATAACAGTTCACGATTTTCAGTTCTGCTCTAGTCAACCAAAGTGCCACAACAATAGCTCTAAAAAAACAAGACACGATAAAAAAGTAAACACGAAAATGGGGAGAGCAAATAGTATAAGGCTAACCTTCCTACTGTGAAGTGAGCGCCTGGTGCATATTGACGACGTTCGCTGTAATGACAATAGTGAATCCTGAAAAAGAGGGCGTCATTGCGTGTTCGGAAACAAAACGGCACAAAAATTAGGAACTATCGAATGAGTAAGAGTTTACTCATGAAGGCCTAAACAAAAAAGAACAATCAATGAAATGAGGAATCAACGACTCCAACGAAGGAGAATTTGATGAAGGAAATAATGCCAAAGACGAGAGAGATTGATCTAGAGGAAAACGGGTGCCCACAGCTGGCGCGTGAACTTTGCTCCAATCATCAACCACTGGCTCTGAGGGCGACCGAAATCTACTCGGGAGTAGATTTTCGGAGATGGCGACCCCGCCGTCTCTCCCTACTGTCCTACACACTAGTTCTTCGTCCTCTCGCACAAAAAACGAGATGACGCTCTTGTGCCCATCATGTGAACGAGAAGACCAACCGGAAATGGCGGCGAAATCTTGTCTTGAGATCGAACTCATGTCGACCTCTCGCGTATATTTTCGATTTTTTAGCTTTTAGCACTCTAATTAACAATTCTACGAAAATGAGTCAAAAACTTTAGGTGCCACTTAAGTGACACTTTAAGCTCACCATTATGTCCCGCTCTCGCCTGGTTCACTACCACCCCGGGGTTCTTAAAAGTGAATGGAAATTGTGGTGCGCGCGCACCAGACTTGGCTTTAACTCGCCCATGCGCGACTCTGAGAATCCGAAATCGATGCTCACAGTAACTGTGGAAATGCGGTTTTTTCCTCCATTGGAAAGAGCGTTAAAAGTTGGTATATGTACCCGAAATCCTTTGGAATGGTTTCTTGGCACTCGAGAAAGATGGAGAAAACCACGTGATTTTGGTCGAAAAACCAGCTAGCTCCCATTAAATTTTGCAGTTGAAAGCTCAATTTTAGCGGAACCTCAAAACTGAGGGCAGATACGAACAAAAACATGTAAACATGTTATTATAAACCATCCAACGTTCACTCAACCTTAAAAATGAGCTAATGAAAATCAACACAATTATTGATAGACTTCCGACCAAGATTGCTCCCTGTTTGAGACGGTATTGCGCTTCAAGCTATACGGCGGGACCTTGGAAGTTGTTTTCGGAACGCTGCATGGTGTGAAATGAATTTGAGAAGCGCTCAGGATACCGTAGAAGGTTTACGGGAACCCAGTGGGAGTGCGCAGGACGCCGCAGAAAATGACGAAACCCCAGTGGGAATGCGCAGGACGTCGTATAAAGTGTACGTGCCCCCAACGGAAGTGCCGTAGAAAATGTACGGGGCCCCAGTGGGAGTGCGCAGGACGCCGCAGAAAATGACGAAACCCCAGTGGGAATGCGCAGGACGTCGTATAAAGTGGGAATGCGCAGGACGTCGTATAAAGTGTACGTGCCCCCAACGGAAGTGCCGTAGAAAATGTACGGGGCCCCAGTGGGAGTGCGCAGGACGCCGCAGAAAATGACGAAACCCCAGTGGGAATGCGCAGGACGTCGTACAAAGTGTACGTGCCCCCAACGGAAGTGCCGTAGAAAATGTACGGGGCCCCAGTGGGAGTGCGCAGGACGCCGCAGAAAATGACGAAACCCCAGTGGGAATGCGCAGGACGTCGTACAAAGTGTACGTGCCCCAAACGGAAGTGCCGTAGAAAATGTACGGGGCCCCAGTGGGAGTGCGCAGGACGCCGCAGAAAATGACGAAACCCCAGTAGGAATGCGCAGGACGTCGTACAAAGTGTACGTGCCCCCAACGGAAGTGCCGTAGAAAATGTACGGGCCCCAGTGGGAGTGCGCAGGACGCCGCAGAAAATGACGAAACCCCAGTGGGAGTGCGCAGGACGCCGCAGAAAATGACGAAACCCCAGTGGGAATGCGCAGGACGTCGTATAAAGTGTACGTGCCCCCAACGGAAGTGCCGTAGAAAATGTACGGGGCCCCAGTGGGAGTGCGCAGGACGCCGCAGAAAATGACGAAACCCCAGTGGGAATGCGCAGGACGTCGTATAAAGTGTACGTGCCCCCAACGGAAGTGCCGTAGAAAATGTACGGGGCCCCAGTGGGAGTGCGCAGGACGCCGCAGAAAATGACGAAACCCCAGTGGGAATGCGCAGGACGTCGTATAAAGTGTACGTGCCCCCAACGGAAGTGCCGTAGAAAATGTACGGGGCCCCAGTGGGAGTGCGCAGGACGCCGCAGAAAATGACGAAACCCCAGTGGGAATGCGCAGGACGTCGTATAAAGTGTACGTGCCCCCAACGGAAGTGCCGTAGAAAATGTACGGGGCCCCAGTGGGAGTGCGCAGGACGCCGCAGAAAATGACGAAACCCCAGTGGGAATGCGCAGGACGTCGTATAAAGTGTACGTGCCCCCAACGGAAGTGCCGTAGAAAATGTACGGGGCCCCAGTGGGAGTGCGCAGGACGCCGCAGAAAATGACGAAACCCCAGTGGGAATGCGCAGGACGTCGTATAAAGTGTACGTGCCCCCAACGGAAGTGCCGTAGAAAATGTACGGGGCCCCAGTGGGAGTGCGCAGGACGCCGCAGAAAATGACGAAACCCCAGTGGGAATGCGCAGGACGTCGTATAAAGTGTACGTGCCCCCAACGGAAGTGCCGTAGAAAATGTACGGGGCCCCAGTGGGAGTGCGCAGGACGCCGCAGAAAATGACGAAACCCCAGTGGGAGTGCGCAGGACGTCGTATAAAGTGTACGTGCCCCCAACGGAAGTGCCGTAGAAAATGTACGGGGCCCCAGTGGGAGTGCGCAGGACGTCGTATAAAGTGTACGTGCCCCCAACGGAAGTGCCGTAGAAAATGTACGGGGCCCCAGTGGGAGTGCGCAGGACGCCGCAGAAAATGACGAAACCCCAGTGGGAATGCGCAGGACGTCGTATAAAGTGTACGTGCCCCCAACGGAAGTGCCGTAGAAAATGTACGGGGCCCCAGTGGGAGTGCGCAGGACGCCGCAGAAAATGACGAAACCCCAGTGGGAATGCGCAGGACGTCGTATAAAGTGTACGTGCCCCCAACGGAAGTGCCGTAGAAAATGTACGGGGCCCCAGTGGGAGTGCGCAGGACGCCGCAGAAAATGACGAAACCCCAGTGGGAATGCGCAGGACGTCGTATAAAGTGTACGTGCCCCCAACGGAAGTGCCGTAGAAAATGTACGGGGCCCCAGTGGGAGTGCGCAGGACGCCGCAGAAAATGACGAAACCCCAGTGGGAATGCGCAGGACGTCGTATAAAGTGTACGTGCCCCCAACGGAAGTGCCGTAGAAAATGTACGGGGCCCCAGTGGGAGTGCGCAGGACGCCGCAGAAAATGACGAAACCCCAGTGGGAGTGCGCAGGACGCCGCAGAAAATGACGAAACCCCAGTGGGAATGCGCAGGACGTCGTATAAAGTGTACGTGCCCCCAACGGAAGTGCCGTAGAAAATGTACGGGGCCCCAGTGGGAGTGCGCAGGACGCCGCAGAAAATGACGAAACCCCAGTGGGAATGCGCAGGACGTCGTATAAAGTGTACGTGCCCCCAACGGAAGTGCCGTAGAAAATGTACGGGGCCCCAGTGGGAGTGCGCAGGACGCCGCAGAAAATGACGAAACCCCAGTGGGAATGCGCAGGACGTCGTATAAAGTGTACGTGCCCCCAACGGAAGTGCCGTAGAAAATGTACGGGGCCCCAGTGGGAGTGCGCAGGACGCCGCAGAAAATGACGAAACCCCAGTGGGAATGCGCAGGACGTCGTATAAAGTGTACGTGCCCCCAACGGAAGTGCCGTAGAAAATGTACGGGGCCCCAGTGGGAGTGCGCAGGACGCCGCAGAAAATGACGAAACCCCAGTGGGAATGCGCAGGACGTCGTATAAAGTGTACGTGCCCCCAACGGAAGTGCCGTAGAAAATGTACGGGGCCCCAGTGGGAGTGCGCAGGACGCCGCAGAAAATGACGAAACCCCAGTGGGAATGCGCAGGACGTCGTATAAAGTGTACGTGCCCCCAACGGAAGTGCCGTAGAAAATGTACGGGGCCCCAGTGGGAGTGCGCAGGACGCCGCAGAAAATGACGAAACCCCAGTGGGAATGCGCAGGACGTCGTATAAAGTGTACGTGCCCCCAACGGAAGTGCCGTAGAAAATGTACGGGGCCCCAGTGGGAGTGCGCAGGACGCCGCAGAAAATGACGAAACCCCAGTGGGAGTGCGCAGGACGCCGCAGAAAATGACGAAACCCCAGTGGGAATGCGCAGGACGTCGTATAAAGTGTACGTGCCCCCAACGGAAGTGCCGTAGAAAATGTACGGGGCCCCAGTGGGAATGCGCAGGACGTCGTATAAAGTGTACGTGCCCCCAACGGAAGTGCCGTAGAAAATGTACGGGGCCCCAGTGGGAGTGCGCAGGACGCCGCAGAAAATGTACGGGGCCCCAGTGGGAGTGCGCAGGACGCCGCAGAAAATGACGAAATCCCAGTGGGAGTGCGCAGGACGTCGTATAAAGTGTACGTGCCCCCAACGGAAGTGCCGTAGAAAATGTACGGGGCCCCAGTGGGAGTGCGCAGGACGCCGCAGAAAATGACGAAACACCAGTGGGAATGCGCAGGACGTCGTATAAAGTGTACGTGCCCCCAACGGAAGTGCCGCAGAAAATGTACGGGGCCCCAGTGGGAGTGCGCAGGACGCCGCAGAGAATGACGGAACCCCAGTGGGAATGCGCAGGACGTCGTATAAAGTGTACGTGCCCCCAACGGAAGTGCCGTAGAAAATGTACGGGGCCCCAGTGGGAGTGCGCAGGACGCCGCAGAAAATGACGAAACCCCAGTGGGAATGCGCAGGACGTCGTATAAAGTGTACGTGCCCCCAACGGAAGTGCCGTAGAAAATGTACGGGGCCCCAGTGGGAGTGCGCAGGACGCCGCAGAAAATGACGAAACCCCAGTGGGAATGCGCAGGACGTCGTATAAAGTGTACGTGCCCCCAACGGAAGTGCCGTAGAAAATGTACGGGGCCCCAGTGGGAGTGCGCAGGACGCCGCAGAAAATGACGAAACCCCAGTGGGAGTGCGCAGGACGCCGCAGAAAATGACGAAACCCCAGTGGGAATGCGCAGGACGTCGTATAAAGTGTACGTGCCCCCAACGGAAGTGCCGTAGAAAATGTACGGGGCCCCAGTGGGAGTGCGCAGGACGCCGCAGAAAATGACGGAACCCAAGTGGGAGTGCGCAGGACGCCGCAGAAAATGACGAAACCCCAGTGGGAATGCGCAGGACGTCGTATAAAGTGTACGTGCCCCCAACGGAAGTGCCGTAGAAAATGTACGGGGCCCCAGTGGGAGTGCGCAGGACGCCGCAGAAAATGACGAAACCCCAGTGGGAGTGCGCAGGACGCCGCAGAAAATGACGAAACCCCAGTGGGAATGCGCAGGACGTCGTATAAAGTGTACGTGCCCCCAACGGAAGTGCCGTAGAAAATGTACGGGGCCCCAGTGGGAGTGCGCAGGACGCCGCAGAAAATGACGGAACCCCAGTGGGAGTGCGCAGGACGCCGCAGAAAATGACGAAACCCCAGTGGGAATGCGCAGGACGTCGTATAAAGTGTACGTGCCCCCAACGGAAGTGCCGTAGAAAATGTACGGGGCCCCAGTGGGAGTGCGCAGGACGCCGCAGAAAATGACGAAACCCCAGTGGGAATGCGCAGGACGTCGTATAAAGTGTACGTGCCCCCAACGGAAGTGCCGTAGAAAATGTACGGGGCCCCAGTGGGAGTGCGCAGGACGCCGCAGAAAATGACGAAACCCCAGTGGGAGTGCGCAGGACGCCGCAGAAAATGACGAAACCCCAGTAGGAATGCGCAGGACGTCGTATAAAGTGTACGTGCCCCCAACGGAAGTGCCGTAGAAAATGTACGGGGCCCCAGTGGGAGTGCGCAGGACGCCGCAGAAAATGACGAAACCCCAGTGGGAATGCGCAGGACGTCGTATAAAGTGTACGTGCCCCCAACGGAAGTGCCGTAGAAAATGTACGGGGCCCCAGTGGGAGTGCGCAGGACGCCGCAGAAAATGACGAAACCCCAGTGGGAATGCGCAGGACGTCGTATAAAGTGTACGTGCCCCCAACGGAAGTGCCGTAGAAAATGTACGGGGCCCCAGTGGGAGTGCGCAGGACGCCGCAGAAAATGACGAAACCCCAGTGGGAGTGCGCAGGACGCCGCAGAAAATGACGAAACCCCAGTGGGAATGCGCAGGACGTCGTATAAAGTGTACGTGCCCCCAACGGAAGTGCCGTAGAAAATGTACGGGGCCCCAGTGGGAGTGCGCAGGACGCCGCAGAAAATGACGGAACCCCAGTGGGAGTGCGCAGGACGCCGCAGAAAATGACGAAACCCCAGTGGGAATGCGCAGGACGTCGTATAAAGTGTACGTGCCCCCAACGGAAGTGCCGTAGAAAATGTACGGGGCCCCAGTGGGAGTGCGCAGGACGCCGCAGAAAATGACGGAACCCCAGTGGGAGTGCGCAGGACGCCGCAGAAAATGACGAAACCCCAGTGGGAATGCGCAGGACGTCGTATAAAGTGTACGTGCCCCCAACGGAAGTGCCGTAGAAAATGTACGGGGCCCCAGTGGGAGTGCGCAGGACGCCGCAGAAAATGACGAAACCCCAGTGGGAGTGCGCAGGACGCCGCAGAAAATGACGAAACCCCAGTGGGAATGCGCAGGACGTCGTATAAAGTGTACGTGCCCCCAACGGAAGTGCCGTAGAAAATGTACGGGGCCCCAGTGGGAGTGCGCAGGACGCCGCAGAAAATGACGAAACCCCAGTGGGAGTGCGCAGGACGCCGCAGAAAATGACGAAACCCCAGTGGGAATGCGCAGGACGTCGTACAAAGTGTACGTGCCCCCAACGGAAGTGCCGTAGAAAATGTACGGGGCCCCAGTGGGAGTGCGCAGGACGCCGCAGAAAATGACGAAACCCCAGTGGGAGTGCGCAGGACGCCGCAGAAAATGACGAAACCCCAGTGGGAATGCGCAGGACGTCGTATAAAGTGTACGTGCCCCCAACGGAAGTGCCGTAGAAAATGTACGGGGCCCCAGTGGGAGTGCGCAGGACGCCGCAGAAAATGACGAAACCCCAGTGGGAGTGCGCAGGACGCCGCAGAAAATGACGAAACCCCAGTGGGAATGCGCAGGACGTCGTATAAAGTGTACGTGCCCCCAACGGAAGTGCCGTAGAAAATGTACGGGGCCCCAGTGGGAGTGCGCAGGACGCCGCAGAAAATGACGAAACCCCAGTGGGAGTGCGCAGGACGCCGCAGAAAATGACGAAACCCCAGTGGGAATGCGCAGGACGTCGTATAAAGTGTACGTGCCCCCAACGGAAGTGCCGTAGAAAATGTACGGGGCCCCAGTGGGAGTGCGCAGGACGCCGCAGAAAATGACGAAACCCCAGTGGGAGTGCGCAGGACGCCGCAGAAAATGACGAAACCCCAGTTGGAATGCGCAGGACGTCGAATAAAGTGTACGTGCCCCCAACGGAAGTGCCGTAGAAAATGTACGGGGCCCCAGTGGGAGTGCGCAGGACGCCGCAGAAAATGACGAAACCCCAGTGGGAGTGCGCAGGACGCCGCAGAAAATGACGAAACCCCAGTGGGAATGCGCAGGACGTCGTATAAAGTGTACGTGCCCCCAACGGAAGTGCCGTAGAAAATGTACGGGGCCCCAGTGGGAGTGCGCAGGACGCCGCAGAAAATGACGGAACCCCAGTGGGAGTGCGCAGGACGCCGCAGAAAATGACGAAACCCCAGTGGGAATGCGCAGGACGTCGTATAAAGTGTACGTGCCCCCAACGGAAGTGCCGTAGAAAATGTACGGGGCCCCAGTGGGAGTGCGCAGGACGCCGCAGAAAATGACGAAACCCCAGTGGGAGTGCGCAGGACGCCGCAGAGAGTGTGCGGGACCCCAGTTGGAATGCGCAGGACGTCGTATAAAGTGTACGTGCCCCCAACGGAAGTGCCGTAGAAAATGTACGGGGCCCCAGTGGGAGTGCGCAGGACGCCGCAGAAAATGACGAAACCCCAGTGGGAGTGCGCAGGACGCCGCAGAAAATGACGAAACCCCAGTGGGAATGCGCAGGACGTCGTATAAAGTGTACGTGCCCCCAACGGAAGTGCCGTAGAAAATGTACGGGGCCCCAGTGGGAGTGCGCAGGACGCCGCAGAAAATGACGAAACCCCAGTGGGAGTGCGCAGGACGCCGCAGAAAATGACGAAACCCCAGTAGGAATGCGCAGGACGTCGTATAAAGTGTACGTGCCCCCAACGGAAGTGCCGTAGAAAATGTACGGGGCCCCAGTGGGAGTGCGCAGGACGCCGCAGAAAATGACGGAACCCAAGTGGGAGTGCGCAGGACGCCGCAGAAAATGACGAAACCCCAGTGGGAGTGCGCAGGACGCCGCAGAAAATGACGAAACCCCAGTGGGAATGCGCAGGACGTCGTACAAAGTGTACGTGCCCCCAACGGAAGTGCCGTAGAAAATGTACGGGGCCCCAGTGGGAGTGCGCAGGACGCCGCAGAAAATGACGAAACCCCAGTGGGAGTGCGCAGGACGCCGCAGAAAATGACGAAACCCCAGTAGGAATGCGCAGGACGTCGTATAAAGTGTACGTGCCCCCAACGGAAGTGCCGTAGAAAATGTACGGGGCCCCAGTGGGAGTGCGCAGGACGCCGCAGAAAATGACGAAACCCCAGTGGGAGTGCGCAGGACGCCGCAGAAAATGACGAAACCCCAGTGGGAATGCGCAGGACGTCGTATAAAGTGTACGTGCCCCCAACGGAAGTGCCGTAGAAAATGTACGGGGCCCCAGTGGGAGTGCGCAGGACGCCGCAGAAAATGACGGAACCCCAGTGGGAGTGCGCAGGACGCCGCAGAAAATGACGAAACCCCAGTGGGAATGCGCAGGACGTCGTATAAAGTGTACGTGCCCCCAACGGAAGTGCCGTAGAAAATGTACGGGGCCCCAGTGGGAGTGCGCAGGACGCCGCAGAAAATGACGAAACCCCAGTGGGAGTGCGCAGGACGCCGCAGAGAATGACGGAACCCCAGTGGGAATGCGCAGGACGTCGTATAAAGTGTACGTGCCCCCAACGGAAGTGCCGTAGAAAATGTACGGGGCCCCAGTGGGAGTGCGCAGGACGCCGCAGAAAATGACGAAACCCCAGTGGGAGTCGCACTACGCCGTAGAAATGTGCGGGACCCCAGTGGGAATGCGCAGCACGTCGTATAAAGTGTACGTGCCCCCAACGGAAGTGCCGTAGAAAATGTACGGGGCCCCAGTGGGAGTGCGCAGGACGCCGCAGAAAATGACGAAACCCCAGTGGGAATGCGCAGGACGTCGTATAAAGTGTACGTGCCCCCAACGGAAGTGCCGTAGAAAATGTACGGGGCCCCAGTGGGAGTGCGCAGGACGCCGCAGAAAATGACGAAACCCCAGTGGGAGTGCGCAGGACGCCGCAGAGAGTGTGCGGGACCCCAGTTGGAATGCGCAGGACGTCGTATAAAGTGTACGTGCCCCCAACGGAAGTGCCGTAGAAAATGTACGGGGCCCCAGTGGGAGTGCGCAGGACGCCGCAGAAAATGACGGAACCCCAGTGGGAGTGCGCAGGACGCCGCAGAAAATGACGAAACCCCAGTGGGAATGCGCAGGACGTCGTATAAAGTGTACGTGCCCCCAACGGAAGTGCCGTAGAAAATGTACGGGGCCCCAGTGGGAGTGCGCAGGACGCCGCAGAAAATGACGAAACCCCAGTGGGAGTGCGCAGGACGCCGCAGAAAATGACGAAACCCCAGTGGGAATGCGCAGGACGTCGTATAAAGTGTACGTGCCCCCAACGGAAGTGCCGTAGAAAATGTACGGGGCCCCAGTGGGAGTGCGCAGGACGCCGCAGAAAATGACGAAACCCCAGTGGGAATGCGCAGGACGTCGTATAAAGTGTACGTGCCCCCAACGGAAGTGCCGTAGAAAATGTACGGGGCCCCAGTGGGAGTGCGCAGGACGCCGCAGAAAATGACGAAACCCCAGTGGGAGTGCGCAGGACGCCGCAGAAAATGACGAAACCCCAGTAGGAATGCGCAGGACGTCGTATAAAGTGTACGTGCCCCCAACGGAAGTGCCGTAGAAAATGTACGGGGCCCCAGTGGGAGTGCGCAGGACGCCGCAGAAAATGACGAAACCCCAGTGGGAATGCGCAGGACGTCGTACAAAGTGTACGTGCCCCCAACGGAAGTGCCGTAGAAAATGTACGGGGCCCCAGTGGGAGTGCGCAGGACGCCGCAGAAAATGACGAAACCCCAGTGGGAGTGCGCAGGACGCCGCAGAAAATGACGAAACCCCAGTAGGAATGCGCAGGACGTCGTATAAAGTGTACGTGCCCCCAACGGAAGTGCCGTAGAAAATGTACGGGGCCCCAGTGGGAGTGCGCAGGACGCCGCAGAAAATGACGAAACCCCAGTGGGAGTGCGCAGGACGCCGCAGAAAATGACGAAACCCCAGTGGGAATGCGCAGGACGTCGTATAAAGTGTACGTGCCCCCAACGGAAGTGCCGTAGAAAATGTACGGGGCCCCAGTGGGAGTGCGCAGGACGCCGCAGAAAATGACGGAACCCCAGTGGGAGTGCGCAGGACGCCGCAGAAAATGACGAAACCCCAGTGGGAATGCGCAGGACGTCGTACAAAGTGTACGTGCCCCCAACGGAAGTGCCGTAGAAAATGTACGGGGCCCCAGTGGGAGTGCGCAGGACGCCGCAGAAAATGACGAAACCCCAGTGGGAGTGCGCAGGACGCCGCAGAAAATGACGAAACCCCAGTGGGAATGCGCAGGACGTCGTATAAAGTGTACGTGCCCCCAACGGAAGTGCCGTAGAAAATGTACGGGGCCCCAGTGGGAGTGCGCAGGACGCCGCAGAAAATGACGAAACCCCAGTGGGAGTGCGCAGGACGTCGTATAAAGTGTACGTGCCCCCAACGGAAGTGCCGTAGAAAATGTACGGGGCCCCAGTGGGAGTGCGCAGGACGCCGCAGAAAATGACGAAACCCCAGTGGGAATGCGCAGGACGTCGTATAAAGTGTACGTGCCCCCAACGGAAGTGCCGTAGAAAATGTACGGGGCCCCAGTGGGAGTGCGCAGGACGCCGCAGAAAATGACGGAACCCCAGTAGAAGTGCGCAGGACGCCGCAGAAAATGACGAAACACCAGTGGGAATGCGCAGGACGTCGTATAAAGTGTACGTGCCCCCAACGGAAGTGCCGTAGAAAATGTACGGGGCCCCAGTGGGAGTGCGCAGGACGCCGCAGAAAATGACGAAACCCCAGTGGGAGTGCGCAGGACGCCGCAGAGAATGACGGAACCCCAGTGGGAATGCGCAGGACGTCGTATAAAGTGTACGTGCCCCCAACGGAAGTGCCGTAGAAAATGTACGGGGCCCCAGTGGGAGTGCGCAGGACGCCGCAGAAAATGACGAAACCCCAGTGGGAGTGCGCAGGACGCCGCAGAAAATGACGAAACCCCAGTGGGAATGCGCAGGACGTCGTATAAAGTGTACGTGCCCCCAACGGAAGTGCCGTAGAAAATGTACGGGGCCCCAGTGGGAGTGCGCAGGACGCCGCAGAAAATGACGGAACCCCAGTGGGAGTGCGCAGGACGCCGCAGAAAATGACGAAACCCCAGTGGGAATGCGCAGGACGTCGTATAAAGTGTACGTGCCCCCAACGGAAGTGCCGTAGAAAATGTACGGGGCCCCAGTGGGAGTGCGCAGGACGCCGCAGAAAATGACGGAACCCAAGTGGGAGTGCGCAGGACGCCGCAGAAAATGACGAAACCCCAGTGGGAATGCGCAGGACGTCGTATAAAGTGTACGTGCCCCCAACGGAAGTGCCGTAGAAAATGTACGGGGCCCCAGTGGGAGTGCGCAGGACGCCGCAGAAAATGACGGAACCCCAGTGGGAGTGCGCAGGACGCCGCAGAAAATGACGGAACCCCAGTGGGAGTGCGCAGGACGCCGCAGAAAATGACGGAACCCCAGTGGGAGTGCGCAGGACGCCGCAGAAAATGACGAAACCCCAGTGGGAATGCGCAGGACGTCGTACAAAGTGTACGTGCCCCCAACGGAAGTGCCGTAGAAAATGTACGGGGCCCCAGTGGGAGTGCGCAGGACGCCGCAGAAAATGACGAAACCCCAGTGGGAGTGCGCAGGACGCCGCAGAAAACGACGTGCCCCAGTGGGAGTGCGCAGGACGCCGCAGAAAATGTACGGGCCCCAGTGGGAGTGCGCAGGACGCCGCAGAAAATGACGAAACCCCAGTGGGAGTGCGCAGGACGCCGCAGAAAATGACGGAACCCAAGTGGGAGTGCGCAGGACGCCGCAGAAAATGACGAAACCCCAGTGGGAGTGCGCAGGACGCCGCAGAAAATGTACGGGGCCCCAGCGGGAGTGCGCAGGACGCCGCAGAAAATGGCGAAACCCCAGTGGGAGTGCGCAGGACGCCGCAGAAAATGTACGGGGCCCCAGTGGGAGTGCGCAGGACGCCGCAGAAAATGACGAAATCCCAGTGGGAGTGCGCAGGACGCCGCAGAAAATGACGAAACCCCAGTGGGAGTGCGCAGGACGCCGCAGAAAATGTACGGGGCCCCAGTGGGAGTGCGCAGGACGCCGCAGAAAATGACGAAACCCCAGTGGGAGTGCGCAGGACGCCGCAGAGAGTGTGCGGGACCCCAGTTGGAATGCGCAGGACGCCGCAGAAAATGTACGGGGCCCCAGTGGGAGTGCGCAGGACGCCGCAGAAAATGACGAAACCCCAGTGGGAATGCGCAGGACGTCGTATAAAGTGTACGTGCCCCCAACGGAAGTGCCGTAGAAAATGTACGGGGCCCCAGTGGGAGTGCGCAGGACGCCGCAGAAAATGACGGAACCCCAGTGGGAGTGCGCAGGACGCCGCAGAAAATGACGAAACCCCAGTGGGAGTGCGCAGGACGCCGCAGAAAATGACGAAACCCCAGTGGGAGTGCGCAGGACGCCGCAGAAAATGACGAAACCCCAGTGGGAGTGCGCAGGACGCCGCAGAGAGTGTGCGGGACCCCAGTTGGAATGCGCAGGACGTCGTATAAAGTGTACGTGCCCCCAACGGAAGTGCCGTAGAAAATGTACGGGGCCCCAGTGGGAGTGCGCAGGACGCCGCAGAAAATGACGAAACCCCAGTGGGAGTGCGCAGGACGCCGCAGAAAATGACGGAACCCCAGTGGGAGTGCGCAGGACGCCGCAGAAAATGACGAAACCCCAGTGGGAGTGCGCAGGACGCCGCAGAAAATGTACGGGGCCCCAGTGGGAGTGCGCAGGACGCCGCAGAAAATGACGGAACCCAAGTGGGAGGGCGCAGGACGCCGCAGAAAATGACGGAACCCCAGTGGGAGTGCGCAGGACGCCGCAGAAAGTGTACGTGCCCCAGTGGGAGTGCGCAGGACGCCGCAGAAAATGACGGAACCCCAGTGGGAGTGCGCAGGACGCCGCAGAAAATGACGGAACCCCAGTGGGAGTGCACAGGACGCCGCAGAAAATGACGGGACCCCAGTGGGAGTGCGCAGGACGCCGCAGAGAGTGTGCGGGACCCCAGTGGGAATGCGCAGGACGTCGTATAAAGTGTACGTGCCCCCAATGGAAGTGCACAGGACGCCGCAGAAAATGACGGAACCCCAGTGGGAGTGCGCAGGACGCCGCAGAAAATGACGGAACCCCAGTGGGAGTGCGCAGGACGCCGCAGAAAATGACGAAACCCCAGTGGGAATGCGCAGGACGTCGTATAAAGTGTACGTGCCCCCAACGGAAGTGCCGCAGAAAATGTACGGGGCCCCAGTGGGAGTGCGCAGGACGCCGCAGAAAATGACGAAATCCCAGTGGGAGTGCGCAGGACGTCGTATAAAGTGTACGTGCCCCCAACGGAAGTGCCGTAGAAAATGTACGGGGCCCCAGTGGGAGTGCGCAGGACGCCGCAGAAAATGACGGAACCCCAGTGGAAGTGCGCAGGACGCCGCAGAAAATGACGAAACCCCAGTGGGAGTGCGCAGGACGCCGCAGAAAATGTACGGGGCCCCAGTGGGAGTGCGCAGGACGCCGCAGAAAATGTACGGGGCCCCAGTGGGAGTGCGCAGGACGCCGCAGAAAATGACGAAATCCCAGTGGGAGTGCGCAGGACGTCGTATAAAGTGTACGTGCCCCCAACGGAAGTGCCGTAGAAAATGTACGGGGCCCCAGTGGGAGTGCGCAGGACGCCGCAGAAAATGACGAAACCCCAGTGGGAGTGCGCAGGACGCCGCAGAGAATGACGGAACCCCAGTGGGAATGCGCAGGACGTCGTATAAAGTGTACGTGCCCCCAACGGAAGTGCCGTAGAAAATGTACGGGGCCCCAGTGGGAGTGCGCAGGACGCCGCAGAAAATGTACGGGGCCCCAGTGGGAGTGCGCAGGACGCCGCAGAAAATGACGAAACCCCAGTGGGAGTGCGCAGGACGTCGTATAAAGTGTACGTGCCCCCAACGGAAGTGCCGTAGAAAATGTACGGGGCCCCAGTGGGAGTGCGCAGGACGCCGCAGAAAATGACGAAACCCCAGTGGTAGTGCGCAGGACGCCGCAGAAAATGACGGAAACCCCAGTGGAATGCGCAGGACGTCGTATAAAGTGTACGTGCCCCCAACGGAAGTGCCGTAGAAAATGACGGATCCCCAGTGGGAGTGCGCAGGACGCCGCAGAAAATGACGAAACCCCAGTGGGAGTGCGCAGGACGCCGCAGAAAATGACGGAACCCCAGTGGGAGTGCGCAGGACGCCGCAGAAAATGACGGAACCCCAGTGGGAGTGCGCAGGACGCCGCAGAAAATGACGGAACCCCAGTGGGAGTGCGCAGGACGCCGCAGAAAAAGACGAAACCCCAGTGGAGTGCGCAGGACGCCGCAGAAAATGACGGAACCCCAGTGGGAGTGCGCAGGACGCCGCAGAAAATGACGGAAACCCCAGTGGGAGTGCGCAGGACGCCGCAGAAAGTGTCCGGGGCCCCAGTGGGAGTGCGCAGGACGCCGCAGAAAATGACGAAACACCAGTGGGAGTGCGCAGGACGCCGCAGAAAATGACGAAACCCCAGTGGTAGTGCGCAGGACGTCGTATAAAGTGTACGTGCCCCCAACGGAAGTGCCGTAGAAAATGTACGGGGCCCCAGTGGGAGTGCGCAGGACGCCGCAGAAAATGACGGAACCCCAGTGGGAGTGCGCAGGACGTCGTATAAAGTGTACGTGCCCCCAACGGAAGTGCCGTAGAAAATGTACGGGGCCCCAGTGGGAGTGCGCAGGACGCCGCAGAAAATGACGGAACCCAAGTGGGAGTGCGCAGGACGCCGCAGAGAGTGTGCGGGACCCCAGTGGGAATGCGCAGGACGCCGCAGAAAATGATGGAACCCCAGTGGGAGTGCGCAGGACGCCGCAGAAAATGACGGAACCCCAGTGGGAGTGCGCAGGACGCCGCAGAAAATGACGAAACCCCAGTGGGAGTGCGCAGGACGCCGCAGAAAATGACGAAACCCCAGTGGGAGTGCGCAGGACGCCGCAGAAAATGACGGAACCCCAGTGGGAGTGCGCAGGACGCCGCAGAAAATGACGGAACCCCAGTGGGAGTGCGCAGGACGCCGCAGAAAATGACGAAACCCCAGTGGGAGTGCGCAGGACGCCGCAGAGAGTGTGCGGGACCCCAGTGGGAATGCGCAGGACGCCGCAGAAAATGATGGAACCCCAGTGGGAGTGCGCAGGACGCCGCAGAAAATGACGGAACCCCAGTGGGAGTGCGCAGGACGCCGCAGAAAATGACGGAACCCCAGTGGGAGTGCGCAGGACGCCGCAGAAAATGACGAAACCCCAGTGGGAGTGCGCAGGACGCCGCAGAGAGTGTGCGGGACCCCAGTGGGAGTGCGCAGGACGCCGCAGAAAATGACGGAACCCCAGTGGGAGTGCGCAGGACGCCGCAGAAAATGACGAAACCCCGGTGGGAGTGCGCAGGACGCCGCAGAGAGTGTACATGCCCCCAAAGGAAGTGCACAGGACGCCGTAGAAAATGACGGAACCCCAGTGGGAGTGCGCAGGACGCCGCAGAAAATGACGGAACCCCAGTGGGAGTGCGCAGGACGCCGCAGAAAATGACGGAACCCCAGTGGGAGTGCGCAGGACGCCGCAGAAAATGACGGAACCCCAGTGGGAGTGCGCAGGACGCCGCAGAAAATGACGGAACCCCAGTGGGAGTGCACAGGACGCCGCAGAAAATGACGAATCCCCAGTGGGAGTGCACAGGATGCCGCAGAAAATGACGAAACCCCACTGGGAGTGCGCAAGACGCCGCAGAAAATGACGAAACCCCAGTGGGAGTGCGCAGGACGCCGCAGAAAATGACGAAACCCCAGTGGGAGTGCGCAAGACGCCGCAGAAAATGACGAAACCCCAGTGGGAGTGCGCAGGACGCCGCAGAAAATGACGGAACCCCAGCGGGAGTGCACAGGACGCCGCAGAAAATGACGGAACCCCAGTGGGAGTGCGCAGGACGCCGCAGAAAATGACGAAACCCCAGTGGGAGTGCGCAGGACGCCGCAGAAAATGACGGAACCCCAGTGGGAGTGCACAGGACGCCGCAGAAAATGACGGAACCCCAGTGGGAGTGCGCAGGACGCCGCAGAAAATGACGGAACCCCAGTGGGAGTGCGCAGGACGCCGCAGAAAATGACGGAACCCCAGTGGGAGTGCGCAGGACGCCGCAGAAAATGACGGAACCCCAGTGGGAGTGCGCAGGACGCCGCAGAAAATGACGGAACCCCAGTGGGAGTGCGCAGGACGCCGCAGAAAATGACGGAACCCCAGTGGGAGTGCGCAGGACGCCGCAGAAAATGACGGAACCCCAGTGGGAGTGCGCAGGACGCCGCAGAAAATGACGAAACCCCAGTGGGAGTGCACAGGACGCCGCAGAAAATGACGGAACCCCAGTGGGAGTGCGCAGGACGCCGCAGAAAATGACGGAACCCCAGTGGGAGTGCGCAGGACGCCGCAGAAAATGACGGAACCCCAGTGGGAGTGCGCAGGACGCCGCAGAAAATGACGGAACCCCAGTGGGAGTGCGCAGGACGCCGCAGAAAATGACGGAACCCCAGTGGGAGTGCGCAGGACGCCGCAGAAAATGACGGAACCCCAGTGGGAGTGCGCAGGACGCCGCAGAAAATGACGGAACCCCAGTGGGAGTGCGCAGGACGCCGCAGAAAATGACGGAACCCCAGTGGGAGTGCACAGGACGCCGCAGAACATGACGAAACCCCAGTGGGAGTGCACAGGACGCCGCAGAAAATGACGGAACCCCAGTGGGAGTGCGCAGGACGCCGCAGAAAATGACGGAACCCCAGTGGGAGTGCGCAGGACGCCGCAGAAAATGACGGAACCCCAGTGGGAGTGCGCAGGACGCCGCAGAAAATGACGAAACCCCAGTGGGAGTTTACAGGACGCCGCAGAAAATGACGGAACCCCAGTGGGAGTGCGCAGGACGCCGCAGAAAATGACGGAACCCCAGTGGGAGTGCACAGGACGCCGCAGAAAATGACGAAACCCCAGTGGGAGTGCACAGGACGCCGCAGAAAATGACGAATCCCCAGTGGGAGTGCACAGGACGCCGCAGAAAATGTCGAAACCCCAGTGAGAATGCGCCGTACCCCGCAGAAAGTGTGCGGGACCCCAGCGGGAGTGCGCAGGTTGCCGTAGAAAATGTGCGGCACCACAGTGGGAATGCACAGGACGCTACAGAAAATATGAGAGACCACAGTGGGAAAGCAAGGGTGGTTTTTTATGGTTGCGGGCCACAATTTTTTTGGAGTTATAGTCGTCCGAAACACCGATCGTTACCAACTTCATTATTCACCGAAGGCAAAAGTTGTCATCAGAGGTTTTTCCTATCCAAAATCGAAATCGCTGAGCAAAAATCAGGTCAAAAAGAGAACTTTTGGGGAAAATATATGAAAATTCTGGAACTTTAGCTTCCTGGCAAAAGTAAAGATTCGGCAATGTTATAATTACAGGCAATATAGAAGTTTAAAAAAATTAAAAACGGCTTGAAATATGTTTGAAAATGATTTGGAAAAATAACAAGAATTGAAGAAAAAACTGGGAAATGTAGTGAAATGACCGAAATCGGATTTGGCGGTCAATCATAGGCCAATATTTGACAAATAGTGAAAGACGAGATATAGGATTTTACAAGCGTCTCCTTTAAACTAATCGACTAGCGCGCAACGGAAACCGTAAAACATTTCATTGAAGCCGTAGTACGGAAATCAGCATAGGTCAAGCTACATATGTATGTGATCAAGACGCTTGAATCCGATGCGCGCTTGATTTTGCTTTGATAGTAATATTGCTAATGAAAGCTAGTGAAATCCTATCCCTCGTCTGTCACTACTTATCGAAAGTTGGCCTATGATTGACCGCCAAATCCGATTTCAATCATTTCACTACACTTTCCAGTTTTTTTTATCACTTCTGCTTATTTTGCGTCAAATCATTTCCAAAGATATTTCAAGACATTTTTTATTTTCTCAACTTCCACATTTTTCGTAATTATAACATTTCCAAACCTTTACTTTTGCCGGGAAGCTGAAGTTTCAGCAATTAGTCTGTATGTTAACATGCAAGAAAATCGAGCTGTTTCTCTCGCAGACTCCCACTCGATAGTGCTATCACTCTATATTATCACTTGCTTTCTCAAGTTCCACTTTTCATTCTCTTACTCGTAGGGGTGGAGTTCTGCAGGCTTACGAAATGGGATCGCTCAAATACTCTTACACTCCCTTAAAGGCACTGTTCGCGATAAAAATCGCTTCTCTGTTTTTGCCTATCTCGAAGCCGGTCCCATTCTGATTCCAATGATGCTTCTGGAATCGTACAAGACCTTCTGGGAACGGAGTTATGGTACCTCAAAAAATGAGCTAGGGAAAATGGTGGACGAGTTCTCCGAGGTTTGTAACTTCCGTCTTTTGCAGCCAATGTATGCGAGCTGACCTGAGTAAAGAGAGAAGTTGAGAATGAAGGGAAGAACGGGGCTTTTGATCGGAAACCATCGCTCAACTCACTAGTTCGAGTGTTCCTTTGTTCAAGACGAGGGGCGGAATGAGGCAGGACCTGCCCACAGCGGCGGGGTTTGCCCACTTTTCTAAGCCGTTCTGCGGCTCCTGGGTAGCTTTTCGTCCCATTTTTTCGACGCTGTTATGCTTCTGAGAGCCACGAGAAGCGTTTGTCATGGAAAATTCGAGGATGAAGTTTATCACGAACAGTGTCTTCAAAGGCAGTGTTCACGATAAATTTCACTTCCGATATCTCCACGGTTTACGGAAGGTCTGGTGCCCTATATAGCAAGGCATGCTTAAAAAGGACACGAAAGACGCGTTTTTGAGCCAAAATAAGCTCTCCCTTGTTTATGTTGATTTTTGAGAGTGGAGGAATTGACCGCTAGAAGGATGATACCTATCAGTGCAATGAAGCAAACAGCTCACTTATCAGCACTTTCTTCACTTGATCATTCCTATAATTGTGGTGCGCGCGAAGCGCGCACCAGGATTTGGCTTTGATCTCTTCCCGCGCGGATGCCCTACAATGAGATCACCTATTCATACCGTCACCAGAGGTGTGAGCTGTACACCATTCGATGCGCTGCAAGAAGTTACATACGTGTGCAACTTCTCATCCTAACTGGTCCCCGCTTTCTAAAGTTATGACCTCTCAAGCTACGCAAAAACGTTCTCCGCCTCCGCCTCCGCCACCACCTCCGCCACCGCCTCCGCCTCCACCTCCGTCCGTCAAAAACCATTTTTTTGGAAGGCGTGGACCAAATCGCTTGAAAATTTGTGACTAGAGGTAATCGGCCACGGGAATGCCGAAAATAATTGGCAGAACTCACCATAATGACTTCTGGGCCCCTAACGGGCGATTCAAACTCGGAAACCGGCCTCTCAAGATTAGTTTATGAAAATGATGGGTTTTTTCGTTATCAGTCATTGTTTTCTTAGACTCCATATAGACACCTTGCTCTCTAGGGTGGTGTACTTTAGACGTCCAACTCGGAAGAAGATGCTGTGCGGGAGGGATGTTTTTGAACGCGGCACGTGTTCGTTCCATGCGCATCATCGATAAGAAGGCGTCGCAGGGTGTGCTGAAATGTCGGTTGACTATGCGAGACCGCAGTAGGAGTATGCAGGACGTCATTGAACTACAGCAGGGCCTCAGTAGGGGTGTGCAGGACCTCATGGAACGTGTGCAGGACCTTAGTAGGTGTGTGCAGGACCCTAGTAGGGGTGGGCAGGACGCCGTAGAATGTGTGCAGGACCTCAGTAGGAGTTTGCAGGACATCGTGGAACGTGTGCAGGACCTTAGTATGAGTGTGCGGGACATCATGGGACCTGTGCAGGACCCCAGTTGGGGTGTGCAGGACGTCGTGGAACGTGTGTAGGATCCCAATAGAGGTGTGCAGGACATCATGGAACGTGTGCAGGACCCCAGCAGGACGTCATGGAATGTGTACGGGACCTCAGTAAAAGTGTGCAGAACATCATGGAACGTGTGCAGGACCTCAGTAGGAGTGTGCTGGACATCATGGAACGTGTGTAGGATCCCAATAAAGGTGTGCAGGACATCATGGAACGTGTGCAGGACCCCAGCATGACGTCATGGAATGTGTACAGGACCTCAGTAAAAGTGTGCAGAACATCATGGAACGTGTGCAGGACCCTAGTAGAAGTGTGCAGGACGTCATGGAATGTGTGCAGGACCTTAGTAGGGGTGTGCAGGACATCATAAAACGTGTGCAGGACCCCAGTAGGGATGAGCAGGACTTCATGGAATGCGTGCAGGGCCTTAGTAGGAAAGTGCAGGACATCATGAAACGTGTGCAGGAACACTGTAAAAATGAGCAGCACGTCATGGAATGTGTGCTAGAACTCAGTAGGAGTGTGCAGGACATCAAGGGACGTGCGCATGACCTCAGTTTAATGTTCAGGACACCGTATGCAAGCCATGCCTCCAAATCAGCAAGAACGATAGTTAAGTGCGCCAGAACATAGCTACCTTAATATCACTCGAGTTGGCTCTAAAAGTTCTGACTCCGAATTCGCTACATCTTCCCCACCGGTAGTGCTGTTTTCCTGCTTTGTAGTCCAGGTCCAGGCAGATTCTCAACTGCTGACCTCTAGAGAAGGACTGTGTGTGAATCAAGACACACCGCTCTTCTTTTCTTTTATACTTTAAGCCCCTTTCACACTTGCCCGACCGACGTCGGACGACTCGTTATCGAATGTGTAAAATCTATCTACCCTATCTTATCCATCTTATCAATCTTGACTTATCAAATTTGATAACGAGTCGTCCGACGTCGAAACGCTCTGTTATCACTAGGCATCAAATTCACCTTTAGCGCCTTCATCAAAGCTTATCCGCGCAAAGGGTGAATTTGCTGAGCGGTCGGATATCAGTCAGCGCAAAGAGTGAAAATACCGCCAGCGCTAACATGTTAATGCATATCAGTTGTTGAGCGGCTGGATATCAATCAGCGCAAAGGGTGAAATTACCGCCGTTGCTGGCATCTCAGAAATTTCTTAACAAGTGGAAACATCTAAGCGAAAACATGACAAAACGATTGATCACGTCTCGATGTGTTTACCATGAGCACAGCCGGTATAAAAGCCGCCTCATCTCACTAGAGTCCTCATTCGGCATTCTGATGCCGGCCCTGAAAGGTGAATTCGGGTCACTCTCCGGAGGCCAGCATAATTTTGGCTGCTGGGAGGATACAGTGGGTATCCTCACGGCGGGGGGGGGGCGGGCGAGTTACGCCGCGGCTCGCAGAGGGTGGCTCCTCACCGCAGACCTCGGTGAAGATCAAGGCGATGTTGCGGACAAGGCGGGGCTTCTTGCGCTGTGGACTTCAAATTCGTGAAATTTTCGAGGTAAACTCACCCATTTTTCGAGGTAATTTCACCTCATTTTCGGGGTAATTTGGACCCTCTCTCGCTGCCAGTTCGCACTATTTTCACGGGATATTCACCTCAGTCTCACCTATTCTACCGGCAAATTCACCCATAAAGTGAATTTAACGCCGCAAATTAAGACTTCATGCCGACTTGTACATGAGCATCAAGTCTCTTTTGCTTAGGCATCAAGTCTCGAATTGGCAGAGCTAGACGGAATGGGGCCACCCAAGATTTACTCATAGAAATGCTGAAAAACTCTGATAAAAGATGCCTGATACTGCGCTAACAATCACTGATTTCATAAGGGCTCTATAGAAATACTTCGACTGTTGGCCTTACCAATCGATGGCTCATTTCATTTCTGTCTTGAATGGTGGGTGCCCCCCCCCTCTAGGATAGTGCCTAGACCCTGTACAATTGGGTCATCTAGAACTCATTTCTTTATTTTTTCAACTTTGAAATTCAAAAAGTATATGCCCTGCATCTTATTTGTAGGAAGCCGCGTTGCAACTATTATCTTGCAGTCTTAGCAGCAGAGCGGTTGTTTCCTCATTTCTACCACTGTTTTCAAAAAAAAACAACTTGACTTTTGGAGCTCGACGATATTGTAGAAGGGAAACCCTTGGAAAAAGTTGTGAAATTTCTGAAAGTTGGGCTCCGCAGAAAAGGTCAAGGATTTGGCTTTGCTCTAAAATGTCGTGAAATTGTTCCATTAGATTTGGCTATCAAACTGATTTTCTGAATGTAGTGAAATTTGTTGAATCGATTTGGCTGTTGTTGGTATATGCAGATTACATAATCATTAAATGTAGTGAAATTGTTGCAAACAGATTTGGCAGGAGCTCCATCAATTATCACAGTCAAATCACGCGTCAGAAGGGGTTTTTCTTGGAGCGCATATTGAATCAAATAAGAACAAGGATAAGTCTAGCAGCAAAAACGTTCCCATACAATGTGAATCGTGAAAGCGTTGAGGACACGAAGACATAGCGTAAGTAGCTAATAAACTGCGTTAGGTTTCGTTTTCATGATTTTTATCTAATCGGTGAGGGAAGGTCTAGTATCTTAGTGGGAGCTACACTGAAAAGGCAGAATAACATTCGAAAACCTTATTTCTTGCCCAGAAGGCCACGTTTCGTTCAGCATTGTTGGCTGAAGATTATTTCTTTCTTTTTGTCTTCAATGTGTTTTAGGGCAGAATTTTTTTAAAACCCTTTTGCTTTCAAAGGTATCGTACATGCTGAGAACCGTACCCTAGTTTTTGCCCTCAATCAGTCAATTTGGTCCTGACCGGGTCATTCGTGAATTTGGGCGTTCTGAAAATGCATCCGAATTAAGTGTTTGCCGCATGAAAACGGCTTCCTGGGTTCGGATGGATGGCCTTTGGGTCGATCCACAGTTACAGGGAAGGAAACTCCAGGGGCCTGATGCATCAACGCACACGGCGGGGCAAGGGCAGGGGCAGAGCAGGCGCCCCGAGAATCGGGGCTGATAAAAGATGCCTGATACTACTATCAATCATTGTTTTTATAGAAACCTTATGAAAATGCTTCGACTGTTAGCCTTACCAATCGGTGGTTCATTTCATTTCTGTCTTGAATGGTTGGTGCACCCCCCCCCCGTCTAGGATAGTGCCCTAACCCTGTACAATAGGATCATTTTGAAACTCATTTCTTCTGTATCTTATCTGTAGGAAGCCGCGTTGCAACTATTATATTGCAATCTTAGCAGCGGAGCGGTCGTTTCTTCATTTCTGCCCCTATGTTTTCTAAAAAAACATACATTACTTCTAGAAATTGACGATATTGTAGAAGGGATACCCTTGGGAAAGTTGTGAATATTCTGAAAGTTGGGCTGCGCGTAAAAAGTTAAGGATTAGGCATTGCTCCAAAATGTCGTGAAATTGCTTCATTAGATTTGGCTATCAAACTGATTTTCTAAATGTAGTGAAATCGTTGAAGTGATTTGGCTGTTGTTGGTTCATGCAGACAACATAATCATTAAATGTAGTGAAATTATTGCAAATGGATTTGACAGGCGCTCTATGAATTATCAGAGTCGAATCACGCGTCAGAAGGTCCTCCTCTGAGAGAATCTTCCGCGCTAGTACCGTGATGCTCCCGTGATCCGCGATAGTACCGTGTTCGTCTCCCCCTAGTTCCGCGACCCGCGTTCGTTCCGCGATAGTTACCCAATTGACTCATCCGTTGGCATTCTCGTTCTCGTACCGTGATGGTACCGCGATCGCTGAGAGGTTTACCGCGCTAGTACCGTGGTGCACTCGCGATCCGCGATGGTACCGTGATCGTTTCCCCGCGGTTCCGCGTTCTCATGATGTGCAGATTTGTAAATCAGCACGGAATACGGCAAGGGCAATACCTTATAGCTTCGTGCTGACCTGATAGGCAACACTCGCTCGGGTGAAACATCGAGAGGGCATGGATGCGGTACGATCAAGGGTGGAGACTGGCAGGATCTCGCGACCGTCCCGCGATAGTTCCGGTCTCGGTTCATCACGGTTCCGCGATATAACAACCCGAATACATCAATTTATAGACACGATTTACCCTCAGGTTGAAGCTGGTAGAATCTCGCGATCGTTCCGTGATAGGCCCAGGCACGATTCCTCACGGTTCCGCTATAGAGCATCGATGAACGAGCGCGGTACGCTCTCGGTTTGAGACTGACAGATTCTCGCGATCGTTCCGCGATAGCCCCATGCTAGTAACCTCTCGGCCCCTACCTGAAACCAAGGGGATTCTATTCGTGAACGATCGCGGGGGATTCTCTCAGAGTCTGGCGAGCAAATAAAGACAAAAAGAAAAAAAACTACTTCTCAGTTAACAACGCTGAATGAATTGTGGCCTTATGGGCTAGAAATAAAGTTTTCGAATGTTATTCTGCCTTTTCAGTGTAGCTTCCACTAAGGTACTAGACCTTCCCTCACCGATTAGATAAAAATCACGAAAACGAAATTTAGCACAATTTATTAGCTACTGACGCTATGTCTTCGTGTCCTCAACGCTTTCACGGTTCACATTGTATGAAAACGTTTTTGTTGCTAGACTTCTTATTGTTCTCATTTGATTCAATATACGCTTCAAGCAAAACCCCTTCTGACGCGTGATTTACCTCTGATAATTCATAGAGCGCCTGCCAAACCCAGTTGCAAAAAATTTCACAGCATTTTATGATTATGTTATCTGCATACACATAGTACCAATAACAGCCAAATTAATTGAACAATTTCACCTCATTTAGAAAATCAGTTTGATAGACAAATCTAATGAAACAACTTCACGATATTTCGGAGCAATGCCAAATCTTTAACCTTTTCTGCAAAGCCCAACTTTTAGAAAAAATTCTTTTAACTTCCTGTTCGCTTTATCAAGGTTGAAGAACAGAACGTGATCACGTGATCCACCTTATCCACTGCTACATTTCAAAGCCATTATCTTAGCTGACCGGCTGCTTACGTGTTCAAGCTTCTTCAGAAAGGATTAGTTTGGGAAGCGGAGTGGCCCAATGGGTTGACTGGCCCACGCGATATTCACCCACTTCCCGATGGTTTTTCGTAATTTTCTCTTCACTGTTCTCATCAGTAGGTCCAAAAGCTGACGTTCCTGTAAAAAAAACTAGAGATTTTTCCATCGTGAACACTGCCTTTAATGATTCCTTAAAACTCGATCATTTACGCATCTCACATTGGTTTTGGGCGCGGCAGAGCGCGGGAACACTCTTAAAAGCAAACGAACGAGTAATGAAGAACAATTTCGACGCTTTCTACATAAGTAGGGTGCTGGTGGGACAATCCCCAGAGATGTGCACGTTGGTTCTCTGGAATTCGTCATTTAACGGCCCGGGGTTTTCGTAACGCAAGTCCGACTTCTCATGAAGTTCAAGGGCGTCTTTCGCGAATGGTTTCAGAATTGAACCTGCACGAATCTCGAGATTTTCTCGCCAGCATTCATACCATGAAGGAAAAATATAGAATACTCGTGGTAGATGACCGGTGAAATTCGGTGGAATGCTTTACATTAGACCTTCCTTATCTTCGGAATGATGTATTTTTGACGGACCAAACTCTGCCATTGGGCCATGCAGGGCCCAGCTAATTGAATGACGGCAAAAAACGGTAAGGGGTTTTCACCACGTACGATGCCTTCAGCTATAAACTAAAGCTGTACTCGAACAAAATTTTTGAAAAAATTTCGAAAGCTTTTTGGAAAATTTTTTCGTTTGTTTTCGTTCGTTTAAAATTTCGTCGAACGAATTTATTCTCAAATTTTGTTAGCTCGAAATTTTTCTCGAAATTGTGAAACTATGCTATAAACCCCACACAGAGGGTTCAATCCGAGCCATCACAGTCTCGGAGCACACTGAAAATTGCGTTACCTCTTTTTAATACTCCAAAAACGCCTAGAACTCAATTCAGAGGGGTCCCGAAGCGTTATACGACCTCAGATTCAGAGATAACGTGCCAGCATCAACCAGAAAACATTGATTATCTTTCAAATGGTGAGGACAGCCATGCAAGCTTTACTTATTACTAATAACATAGCTTTCGGTTCTAGAGATCAGTGCGGGAAGCTAGATACTGATTCTGGTGAAAATTTATCCGAAAGTTCCAGAATTCCTAATACTGTTTGCACAAGGTAAATTAAGGTACGGGATTTCCTTTTAGAATACATTGGATGGTCTGAAATGTAATCAACCTGCGCACCGTGGTCACAGCCCCCAATACGGATACCTGCCAGACGATGTGAGTGGATTGCTACTGACAATGAGTTCTCGTGCAAATTGCTTAGTAAACAGACATATTCCAGTATGCCGGCGGTTATTTGCGCAAAAATTGGGAAGCAGTATATTCAAAGCTTATCGATTTGGCGGAAAAGGACGTGCAAGACTGTGAAGACTTGCTATCTATATCATGCTCCATTCGCTAATCGTTCAACTTTGGATAAAACAGACCATCATTGCTTACCCATAGTTGAATATCCGGCAAATCGATGTTGCATAGTCGGCTTGAAACCCGTCGTCGCACACATTCGCCCATGAATTGTTCTTCGACACGCGGAGCACACTGTTCACCAACTCGTACTGCACATCTCCTAATTGCCCAAATTACAGCGGAAGGTACTTGAATCGATTTTCACAGAAAACTATCAGGCCTTAGGGATGAAAACCTCAAACGAAAGTTGTCGCGACTGCGCTACCTTTGGATTCGAAGGCAGTGTTTATGTCAAAAATGTTTCCGATAGAAAAGATAGGTATGGCTGGCTACCGTGAGAGCCCTTTCGGAAAAAACGTCGAAAAAAATGCCATTGAAGCCGAACAACCGCTGACAGAGCAAGTCGAAGAATTTTGAACGAGTGCATATGAACGCCGCCTAACTTCAGAATGATACCTTTGATGCGCAACATTTCACCAGTGTTGCTTAAAGGCAGCACACACGTTCGCAAAAGTTGTTGAGATAAATACATTAGTGGGTTTTTACGGGCCCTAGAAGAGCCCTCACAAAGTTGGTAGGGTTGAAAACGAGTTAGAATGACCGTATTTGAGCCGTATTGAGTCACAAAACCATCCTTTCTCCGCCCATCGATATGGGCTCCGCCCCTCAATATAAATGTTCAATGCTCGATTACGGTCATTTTGGCTCATTTTTTACGCTTCTAACATCGTAAGCGTTCCAGAAAGGGCCGTACGAGTACATTAGAGTCGTTATCCCAACAAATTTGTGGCTACCTCCGCTATTTCAGCCAATGCGGTAGAACTCGTCCGCTTCTGGGCCAATATATAACGAACCGTTACATCTTCATTTCAGTCGATATTTTTCCGGTTTTTTTTTGTTATCTCTGAATACTAACAGCTTCAGACCTTCGATTCATTCTATAAAATTGATATCATTATTTTGAGCGTGTATGCTGCCTTTAAAAGTAGTGGTCGCGATCAAATGTGCTTGTCCTCTTTTCCTCTCTAAACCCTCTTCTGGGTTTAGAGTAGTAGGACCTATAAGAAAAAATTGAAAAAAAACCTTCGAACGGACGAAATCGAAAACGTTTCGTTCGAGAAAATTTCGGACGAACGAAAAATTTAAAAAATTCGCTCGAAAAAATTTCGAACGAACGAAAATCGAAACAATTTTGTTCGAAATTATTTCGAACGAACAAAAAATGAAAACATTTCGTTCGAAAAAATTTCGAACGAACGAATTTCGAAAAACTTTCGAAATTTCGAAGGTCGAACGAAAGAATTTCGAAACCGATCAAAATTTGTAACTGTTTTGCTTCGCTATAAAAGGGTTATGATTTGGCATTGAAGAAATCGCGAGAATCTCGTTAAAAGAAGTGAAATACTTCTCGTGTATGATTTGGCACATTTGGCACGAGGGAACGCCGAAAAGTGAGTGAAATGACGGACCATTGATTTGGCCGTGCACTTGTTTAAAAAACAGCGAAAATTGAGAGTAGCATTGAAAAAACAAATCACACCCGAATTTCCTCCAATCAAGCTAATATTTACAACTTAGTTTTGCAAAGCTAAGAATCAAGTTTTGGCGTTTACCAAATATTCAGGAACGCATAATTTCGAACATTACTGATTTCTTCATGTCTATATATTCGCTAGCGGATAAGTAATGAACCAGATTTGTATGAGAAACATTATTTAATAAATTTGAAAATAATTGCAGTCACACAAAGATATGTGGGTGCTCAGTAAGACGGGTGTGATTTGGTTTTTCAATGCTACTCTCAATTTTCGCTGCTTATTAAACAAGTGCACGGTCAAATAACAGTGCAGTTAAATGATCCATCATTTCACTCTTTTTTTGCGTTCCCTCGTGCCAAATGTGCCAAATCATACACGAGAAGTAATTCACTTCTTTTAACGAGATTCTCGCGTATCTTCAATGCCAAATCAAAACCCTTTATGGCGAAGCAAATAGTTACAAATTTCATTTTATTTTAGCAAAAGTTCCCTTTGAGAAAAAAAAAGCAAAAATATCGTTTATGATCTTCCGGTCGTTATCTTCCGTAATCTACTGAAAGCTTGAAAAAGGACTTCATAATTGTGTTCGGTGCCCCAAATAACATTCACTGTGGGCGGGCTATTGTACCAAATTTTACCCCTGAGGATGTATTGTGACTTTCAGAAGCGACCTGCGCACTCTCAGTGGGGTCCCATGCACTTATCAAAGCGTCCTGCATACACCTACTGGGATCACGTACACTTCCCACGGCGTCCTGCGCACTTCCACCGGTGTCCCACACACATTCTGCGGCGCCCTGCCCACTCCCACTCGAGCGCCGCACACTTTCTACGGCGTCCGGTGCACTCCCATATGGGTCCCACACACTTTCTGCGGCGTCCTGCGCACTCCCACTCGAGCGCCGCACACTTACCACGGCGTCCTGCGCACTTCCACTTGGGTCCCGCACACTTTCTACGGCGTCCGGCGCACTCCCACTTGGATCCCACACACTTTCTGTGGCGTCTTGCGCACTCCCACTTAAGCACCGCACTTTTTCTACGGCGTCCTGCGCACTCCCACTTGGGTCCCACACACTTTCTGCGGCGTCCTGCGCACTTCCACTTGGGTTCCGCGCACTTTCTAAGGCGTCCGGCGCACTCCCATATGGTTCCCGAACACTTTCTACGACGTCCTGCGTACTCCCATATGGGTCCCACACACTTTCTACGGCGTCCTGCACACTCCCATATAGGTCCCACACACTTTCTACGGCGTCCTGCCACTCTCACCGTTTTCCCGTACGCCTTCTACGGCATCCTGCGCGCTCTTGGAATCCTATTCACACCATACAGCGGTCCGAAAAATACTTCCAAGGTCTCGTCGAATTCGAACAGCTTGAAACCAAAACCGTCTCGAACAGGGCACAATCTTGTTTTGAAGCCTATCAGTAAATGTGTTGATTTTCATTAGTTTATTTTTAAGGTTAAGTGAGCGTCGGCAGGTTTGTATAAACGTGTTTACTTGTTTTTGCCTATCTTCGACCTCAATTTTGAGGTTCCGCTAAAATTGAGCTTTCAACTCCAAATTTTAAGTGTACCAAGAAGATCGTGAACGCCAGCTGAACAATAAGGAGATTAACATCATAACTTGGCGGGTTATCCAATTTTTCTTGAAAACTACTAAACCATTTCAAACCATTTTTGGGTGATTACCCTAACTTTTTATGCTCTTTTCAATGGAAAAAAACCACCTCTCCAAGTTTTCTCAGAACGTTGATTTCGGTATCGCGGGTTTGCGCACATGCAGTTTAAAACCAAATCAGATGAGCGCTTCGCGCTCACCACAATTTCGATTTCTCTCGAAATTTCAAGTTTTTTTTTTAATTCGTTGGGAATTTTGAAATTTGTCGAAAATTTCGAACTTTTTCGAAAATTGTTCGAAAAAATTCCGAACGAACGAATTCTGAAAAAATTTCGAACGAACAAAATTTTAAAAAAATTCGTTCGAAAAAATTTCGAACGAACGGAATTTGAGAAAATTTCGTTCGACGAATTTTCGAATGAACGAAAGCGAACGAAAAAAATTTCGAATAATCGTTCGAAAATTTTTCAAAAATTCCGTTCGTGTACAACTATAGAGCCCGCTCCACATCATCGGCATCGATGATCTCTAGTATCAAGAACATCAGCGGCTTGAAATTGATTTTCAACATATTTATGTACTCATCTAGTCAAAAACATTGACCGAAGTTCTTGCTTTCTTTGTTCAACTGTTTTTATTAGGTGAATTTGCATTTATTTCGTCCTCTAAATATCGATAATTTTTGGCTGCTCGGCATGAGACTGCGATCTTTCTTGGCGGCTCTGTGCACGTGTGCACGAACTAGCATCTTTGGCCTTAGAAGCTCTAATTCTAGCCCGTTTTTCACCGCGCTACCTTCATAGTTTTTCAGCTGTTTTCCACCTAAGCTGATTTTTGTAGTGTTTTCGATAACGTTTTCCATCGTGACCACTGCCTTTGAAGGCATCGTTCGCACTCGAAACCATTTCCCATTTTTCAGGTTCAATACCATGAATGAACTCGGTGGATGCACACCGGTAAACTTTGGCGCGTCAAAAACGTAGGGTTATGAGGTTGGAAAGGGTTAAAGATGAGGATCCGCCACCAGTTCTCATCAGTCATCTACAGCTTTTTCATAGAATGTTGATGCGACCGTCAAACAACATGAAAAACAGTTACGGCACAAGCCCCAGATGCAGAAAAACTTCAAAAACGACTTTGGCGCGGAATTTAAATTCTATCTTACAGTGTGTTCATACTAAGTTCTTTTTTTTACAAATAAAGTTCTTTCATGGGCCCTTCCAACATTTTCGTTCATTAGAGAAGCCAAGCTATACAAAAACATGGAGAAATAATATCCGGTTCTCTGCGCGTACGATGAGCACATCCATGAAAGGACCAAGCAAGAGGAGTTGTTTCGATACCTTCAAGTTTCCTACTTTTCGCCACCCGAAAAAAAGTCTTTGACAGAAATTGTGAGCATGTCCTGGCCATCGTTATAACCCACGATAGACTTTGTTGCGGTCGCAGAACACTGCTACGTCGCTGCTGCCGGGGGTCAAGAAACACCCGGCACGATACTGGATCTGGCTGAGTCGCTGGCACCCGTCGCAGTGTAGTACAGTGCGACGGACAGCTGCGTTCGCGACCGATTACCGCACGGTTTTAACACTTAAGAGACCGCGTGTTCACACGGCGCACCCACGGCTGCTTTGCCCCTGAGACCCCGTACCCACACTGCTCACCAACTCCATGAACTCGATTTTTTTGCTTTACTTTTAGAAAAGCAGATTTCTTCTTATTATCGCTTTCACCTAAAACAACTTACATGACTGGTATGCAAATATTCGGCGCCATATATATCCTTTTGACATAGTCATTTTCAACAAAAATTCAGTTTGAAAATTCACTTAATTGATTGGTCGCGGAGCGCGCCAGCCCGCCACTCAGAAAAATCAAAACAAGTTACTTGTTTATATGAATGTATACTCTGTTTATCTTGAACTGCACAAAACACGGTCCGCCAATAGTCCTCTAATTGGCCCGCTAGTACTGTAGTGTACGTCCACGACGCGTTCTCGGCAGGCCCGGGTGGCAGGGTGGGTGGCCGAGTGACGGCATTGACGAATCGATTGCTCTGCACACCGGGTGCACAGCCGGGTCTTCCGAACGCGTCGTGGACGTATACTACGGTACTAGCGGGCCAATTAGAGGACTATTGGCGGACCGTGTTTTGTGCAATTCAAGATAAACAGAGTATTAATTACTTGAATGTCTCAAGTAACTCACTTTTATATTACCTGTAACATACATTCATATTACATCTAACTTAAACTTATATTACATGTAAGTTACACTTATGTTAAGTGTAACTTACATGTGAATTTTCACTATGGGTGGCCATCACGTGACGCAGACGACACGCGACGCAGAGGGCGTGTCCCAGACCACACACTACGCAAAAAAATGCTGTGCTGGGCCTTCCTGCTGGTGTGGCGTAAAGTACCTCAAGCCTGGGTAATTTAACCAACAGCAACGCCAGTCGTAAACCTGACCCCGCGGGTGCGTCGTACATCAACCTTGAAAATATCTTCTTGGCCAATTTAAAGGCAGTGGTCACGATGAAAAACGTTATCGAAAAAAAAAACTACAAAAATCAGCTTAGATCAAAAACAGCTCAAAAACTGTGAAGGTAGCGCGGTGAAAAACGGGCTAGAATAAGAGTTATTAAGATCCTAAATTTCCAGTTCGTGCACACGTGCACAGAAAGATCACAGTCTCATGCCAAGCAGTCGAAAATCATCGACACTCAGAGGAAGAAATAAATGCAAATCCCCCTAATAAAACAGTTGAACAATGAAAGCAAGCACTTCAGTCAACGTTTTTGACTAGATGAGAACATAAATTCGGAGGTTCACTGATTGAAATTCGATTTCAAGCCAGCTGATGTTCATGAGATTAGAGATCATCGATGCCGATGATGTGGGGTATGCTCGTCCACCATCAACAGACATGAAAGTTACGGCTTCAAATTTGGCCCAAAACAGCGTTTTTTCTCGATTTTTTCTCATAGGTTCTATTACTCTATACCCAGAAAAGGGTTTAGAGAGGAAAAGAAGACGAGCTTTTTTGAGCGCAACCACTGCCTTTAAGTTACTTATATTGTGCCACTTAAAGGCAGCATACACGCTCGCAAGCATAGTTGAGATAACAGCACAGATAGGTCCGCACGGCCCGTACTATGTCGTCAACGACGTTCGAAGCGCTGGAAACTGTCCAGGATGACAATATTTGACAATATTTGAGCAATCTTGCCTTCCACGCCCGTATTTTCACACCCCTTCGAGTAACAGAATGAGAATCGATACTTGTGAAAACGTGTGATAATTGAGAGTGATAGCACTATCGAATGGGAGTGCACGAGAGAAATAGCTTGGTTTACTTGAGTATAGCATGTCTGCATACCTATTGACTCTCGTCCACTTTCGAGAATGCCGCTCTGCTTCGGCTGACCTCTTGAAATGGAGGATTTTATCAGTGCACAAACATGTTATATTTAGGTAAATCGAGATTTTTCTCTACTGCACTCCCTTTTTATAGTGCTATCATTCTAAGTAATCACATGCTTTCTCAAGTATCGATTCTCATTCTGTTACTCGAAGGGGTGTGAAAATACGGGCGTGGAAGGCAAGATTGTTCAAACATTGTCAAATATTGTCATCCTGGACAGTTTTCAGCGCTTCAAACGTCATTGACGACATAGTACGGGCCGTGAGGACCTATCTATGTTGTTATGTCGACTATGCTTGCGAGCGTGTATGCTGCCTTTAAGCTATGTACATGTAACATATCGTAGGCCCACCGCACGCAGTATCCCGCCGATATGTTACATGTAACTTAAATGACCTGAGATAAGTCGCAAGTAACTTACATCGGCACAGATATTTTACAAGTAACTTGTTTTCGGTCTTTTATGTTACAAGTAACTTGTTTTAATTTTTCTGAGTACAAAAGTAACCGTGGAGCGCGCAGTCTCTTGAAGGCAGTGTTCACGATAAAAAATGTGTTTCAGTCAGTTTCCACTAGGAATTGGTGATGGAGGGGGCACACCGTAACGTTGACGTCGAAAGAACGCATGAAAACGAGCCAGGGAAAGCTCCAAAGGAGCCCAAAGTTGCCACTTCGAGCGCTAGGCAAAACCCAAAAGCGCAACACACGCCCACCGACGTTAACAAGTGAATGCTCGAGATCGTGAGATGAGCGATGATTTCCAAACATTACCCCCGTTCTTCCCTTCATTCTCAATTTCTCTCCTTACTTAAATCAGCTCGCAAACATTGGCTGCAAAAAACGGACGCTACAAGTCTCGGACAACTCGTCCACCATGTTTCCTTAGCTCAATTTTCGAGGGACCATAAATCGGTTTCCAAAAGGTCTTGTACGATTGTCGGACGGAATCAGTATGAGGCTATTTTCAAGATAGTTTTTCCGCCTATCTTGAAAATAGCCCCATGCCAATTCCAATAATGTCAGAGACATAATTGGAATCCGCATGGGGCTATTTTCAAGATAGGCTGAAAAACAGAAAAACGATTCTTATCGTGAACACTTCTTTAAAGTGTTAACGTCTCAGGCATGACACCCCTCTTCGAGCCAGCGATTGTGACAGATGATGCGAAACAATTCCTGCGGCAGCATCTTTGTACTGAGTGGGCCTGTTCCCCTTACGATTCGTGGGAGTTGACCGGAACTGTCGCGGTCGCAAACTTCTGGTATAACAATGGCCTTACGCTGTGTACTCGTAAATCACCACCCGTTATGTCCAGGGCGGCTCTGCATCGGCCACCTCATGTGGATAAAACCATGATCTAACCAGAGACCCTTAAAGACAGTGCCCACGATAAATCTCGTTCTCGAGGTTTCAGTGTGAAACACTAAGTTGGAAGATGCTGGAAAGGATAGGGTTGAAGAAAGCAGCGGAGAAGTTTCAGAAATCAATAACAACAGCTTCGAAAGTTATCAAGGTGCGCCTACCTATCCCGGTCATCCCCCGTTCGGACGAGCTTGTGACGCCGCACACGTTTCGATGGCGAATCGCCAAACAACTCTGCCGCGTCCAGCCCGATCGATTTGAGCAGACTTCGCGATTAGCGCGCGCTTGCGAAAATCAGCAGGGTCCACGCCCTGAACTTTAGAAAACCATTATTTTAGCTTATTCTGGACGTTTTTTCAGCTGTTCTTTCACTACTATTTAAATCACGACTAAAAAAATTCATTTTTGGGTCGAACTCGAGTGGGATATTCATCCTGAACACTGCCTTTTTGAGTGGAACGTAAGCTGAGACCCCATCTTATTCACTTACTAGATGAGAATCGCTTTCTGTAGTATTGGCTGGTCGGCTTCACAGCAAGATTATTTCCGACTTCGGAACTATCAGTTAGAAGACATGTCTGAAAGAAAAGGGTACTTTAGCCCGCTATTGCACAAAAAAAAACTTGCACGTCCACCTGCGTCCGAGGCTCGAACGAGAATGCCTCACACAGCAATGTACTCTCTTTACATCGACGTGCGCACTGAAAACTTCGATTTCGACTTAGATTTCAACAGCAAATTTAAGCAGTCGTTCAACCTACCCCCTGCGAATGTGGTATGTAGGTCCATATTTCTGTTATTTTATTAGCTAGCTTCAGAGTGCCGATCAACTCGAAATACTTCAGGTAATCATCTGAACCCATAAGCGTTTTAGAATGAAGAAGGGCGCAAAGGTTATCTCAAATGGGTAGAGATCAGAGAATGGAAACCGGGTTAGCTTCTGACAGACGATTGGGAGTAGGAAAGTCATTAGGAATATTTCCGGCATTGTGTAAGCTATTTCGATGTAGTCAAAAGCGACGAATTCCTAACCGCACTCTTCTTCGTCGCTGCCATCGTCACAGTCCGGTTCGTAGTCGCAACGAAAGTCTGCGGGTAGACACCTCCCCGAGTTACGACATGCAAAGAAACCAGCACTGCATCTCGTTGAGGCTGTAAAAGACGAGTATAGGATCTTCATCAACTACTTCAACTTTGTCACTTGACCACACGGAACAAAAAGTGTGGGGGGACGCTATGATAACCGGGGAGCTTAAAGACAGTGTTCACGATAGAAATCGTTTTTCTGTTTCTCCGCCTATCTTGAGAACGGTCCCATGCTGATTCCAATAATGTCTCTGGAATCGTACGGTACCTCCTAGAAACGGAATTATGGCCCTTCGAAAGTTGAGCCAGGGTAGCATTGTAGATGAGTTGTCCGATACTTGTGACTTCCGTCGTTTTTAGCCGACGTGAGCGAGCTGACCAGAGTAAAGAGAGAAGTTGAGAATGAAGAAAAGAACGGGGCTTTTGATCGGAAACGATCGCTCATCTCACGATCTTGAGTGTTCATTTGTTCACATCGAAGGGGCGGACTTGGAGCACGGAGCGGTTCTGGAACACCAAAACGCTTGTTTGCAGCCGCTATTTTCCCACTCGTGGCTCGTTTTCTACCGTTCTTTTGGCACTGGGAGCCTAGGAACCTTCTCGCCTACCATTTCACTGTGGTAGGTCACTGAGGATGATTATCGTGAACGGTGCCTCCAAGCTTCGCAATGAAAAAATTTCAAAAAATGGGGACGTAACATCAAAACATTGTTTTACTCCTTATCGGTTAGTTGTCAATCCGATAAATCATGAGACACGTCCACAAATACGCCGCTTAGCGGAGTGAGTGTGCACGCTTTTTCAAAGTAAAATCAAAATCGAGGGCAAACCGATGTCGGCCTTGAGCTCGAGGTGACTTGATGAGTCTGGACAGTGAGGCACTTCACAAGAAGTACGGCTCGTCGGTGAAGTGAAACAGCTAGGAGTCCTGAAAAACTAAGACGTTTTTGTGTCAGTAGAAAGGTCGAGGTGTTGATCGCACTCTTGCATAAATATTAGGGTGAGTCATAAAATCTTGGAATTTTTCAAAAATTCATATTAATTCGCGCGCAAATAGATCAAATGCCACTCGTGCGCGGTTGTTTGCTAGGAAGATCAAAGCTCGTTAATAAATACCTGCCAGCCCTCGAAACGCCATTCGTGGCTCAGTAAAATGTCGGAAAAAGAGCACGCTCGCGTACTGATTCTTCACTACTTCGAAAGAGGTTTCACAGCTGCTCAAACTGTTAAGGAAATAAGGGCCAACGAAGGAAGGTATCGAATTGCTGCCAGTACTGTGTACAACTGGTATCAAAAGTTTCGCTCCGGCAGCTGCTCTCTGAAGGACAAGCCGAGATGTGGAAGGCCACAAATTCACGACCCCACGTTGGCGGCGAATGAGCTGGAGAAAAACCCGCACCTTCACAGCAGAGGTCTCGCCTAGCTTACAGGGAGTTCGCAGTCGACCGCAGTTCGCCAGCTACACAATATGGGACTGAGACCGAAAAAGCCGTCCGTGATTCCTAACACTTTATCCGACACCGACAGGATTCGCAGGATGGCCATTTGTCAAGAACTACTGAAACGGCACCACAAAGGAAGTTTTTTGGTTGCGTCATTACATGTGATGAGAAGTGGTGCTACTATAACAATCCTGACCTGTCTGTGCAATGGGTTAAGCCCTTTGAGTCGCCAGATCCTGTGCAACGTCGGGATATCCATGGAAAAAAGAGTCTACTTACCGTTTTTTGGTCCACTGATGGAGTTGTGTTCTGAAAATTACTTCCGCCAGGAAAGACTATAGATGCTGACTACGTCTGCCAAGAACTAGAGGAAGTGGTCACCAACGGAGAAAAATGGACGAAAACGTGACCAGATCCTACTGCTCTGGGACAACTGCCGCCCACACATAGCGAAAAAAACTCAAGAAAAATTGAAGGAGCTGCAGTTGGAAACTCTCCCTCATCCAGCCTACAGTCCAGATATTGCTCCAACGGACTACCATTTATTCAGAAGCCTCGAACACTGGTTGAGGGGAAAGCAGCTTAAGACCGAAGAGCACTTGAGGACCGAGTTGGACGCTTTTTTTGCATCGAAGCAGCGCTCATTCTACGACTACGGTATTCGAAGCCTCGCTCGTCGTTGGCAGAAAGTTGTTCGTTGTAATGGCTCTTACTTTGAATAAATTTGTTACGTTGTGTTTAAGAAAAAATAAAAATAAAAAATTCCAAGAACTTATGACTCACCCTAATAGTATCACGACCCACTGAGCCATGCACAGAAGCTTGTATCTCATTGTCAGTACTATGCGACACCAAAAGCTTACTGTTCTTCATTGAGTATCCGGCAGAAGTTATGATCCCATTCACTCTGTCCGCTAATGCTCAACCCATAGAATAGCACTGAGGGGTCGTTCCATTTCATACAGGGCAGGCCTAAATATCTTTCTGAGCATAATCCTCTGTGTGTAGAGAAATTCCGCCCAAACCTATTTGTCACGACTGACCTTCCTGCGTATTATTCACTCTTCCACTGTATTCACTGTGAAAGGCACATTCCCTTGCCACCTCACAGATGGCTGTTCCAGACGAGTCACAATCGACTGCTCTGAATGCGCCATCCGCGACGGCTAGACATCTACCTTCTCCTTCTATCTCGAACTGAAAAAGCTAAATGCGCTTAACGATTAGAGGAAAAGACATCTTAGTAAGATGCAAGGAATGGACTTTGATTGGCAAATGTCCTCCCAATGCGACATAGTTCCTTATACTGACGTCGTTGCCGCAGAAAGGCGTGCTTCTGGTTCCACACGGATTAGAGGATTCGATTGAGGGGTTCATAGCAAACGTATCAGTAGGTCACTAAGAAGACGTGCTGCTCGAGCAGACAAATTTTCCCTCGCAGCAAAATAAGGCATTGCTCGAAGAGGATATCCTGCTATTAAGCTGTGAATCTCTTTGAATCTTGCAGTCAGAAGTTGAAGCATCGTTCGCGCTGAAAACCAATTCTCATTTTTCAGGCTCATGTTCGTGAATGAGCCCGGTGGGCCATGTCGGTGAAGTTTCACGAGTCAAAAACATATGGTTTTGAAGTTGGAGTGGTTCAAAATGACGATCAGCCACCAGTTTTCACTAACCATCTAGCACAAGGAACACAAGCGCCATCACAGGAGCAGATGATTCAGAATTTGAAATTCTTATCTCGAGAAATTTTAACATCCAAACTTGCCCAATGGATACCTTTTTTCAATAAGTTCCGGTGAACGAAGGGCGAGAGAAATACACCTACTTAAAAAGTTTAAAGCGAAGAACACATCCGACGTATTGCACCTGATACACCGAAATTGACGGAGGGTTGGGGAGCAGGGCTGTGCGGAAATTTTTTTTTAAGAATTTCGGAAACGTAAGAAAAATGGTCAAAAAACGCCGGAAACGGAAATTCGGAGACGGAAACGGAAGATATCATAAAACTACGGGTTGCCTCATTGTTCCGTCGCTGTTCATTGGTTACAGTTCTCATTCGATTACCTATGGTTTCAGTCAATAAATAAATAATTATTCAAACTATATAAAATCACTATGAGGCATTCCACGATTTCGAATCTTCGCCCCGAAAAATCCGAAAAGACAGTTTCAAAAATTACTTACTATATGTAGCGGTCCTTCCGAAGCAGTGCACAGCCTGTCCTCCTGAAAGCAGGTCAGGCTGTACCAGGTGCAGATGAAGCGGGCGGCCGCGTTGCGTGTTCAAGGCTAATAGAAGTAAACCTTCAGGTTCTCACGGGCGACTTTCTAGTTCTTCTGTAGAGCCACTATTTTGAAGCCTATCGGAGCAAATACCACATAATTAAATTCGAAAGTAAAAAAAAAAACTACTCGGTGACAACAGGAGAAATAACGTTTGATCTGCCTCTAACTTTAGAAATCCGAACATTGCTGAAGATCTCAGCCAGGCTGCTGAAGATATTCGATTGAACACAAGAGGTCGAGAGTGTTTTTCAGTCCCATTTTCTTCCGTTTCCGGGCCCAAAAAGTCGGAAACAGAAGCGGAACAGAACAGCCCAAAAAAACACCGGAAATACGGAAACGGAATCGAAAACGGAACAGTCCAGCACAGCCCTGGTGGGAAGTAAATACTTCGAGACGTTTTAAAACGAGTTTTTTTTGCGGAAGTTGATGGTTTTGTGGAGCCTTTCCACTCTTATTCTGTACGTCAGGGTATCGCCTACTCAGACAGGACGACGTTTCGAACGGTGGCTAAACGCCATCCTTCCGGCAGACCGTGAGCGTAACAAAACTCAAAAGGGGCGGGGTTGGCTCGAAAATTCCTCCGTTCTCTCCGCCATGTCTTGCGTTTGCAGCCGTTTGACGGAACATTTCCACTCCGAAAGCTCCGATACTCAGCCCTAGAGATGGCGCGTTTGCAGCCGTTTTGCCTGCAAGGTCTAGTCCGAGACGCTAGCCATTTTCGCCGAAAAATCACTGGTTCGCAGCCGTCAAACGGCCGGTCCAGCCCGAAACGTTTCCCGTTTTCCCCGAAATACAACTCGTTCGCAGTCGTCAAAAGGCAATTCTTGCCCGAAAGATTCGCCGTTTTTCCCGAAATGCCACTCGTTTGCAGCCGTTCCGCTAGGCCGCTAGCTGCGAGAGCAGCTAGCTGACAAGCAAAACGGAGGCTGAAAAGATGGCGAACGCTGCAAAAGATGACAATAGTGGAACAGGTAATGAATTCATCATTGCACACATATTCTACTATTGTCCCACGATGCTACTAGAAACAAGAAACGTAACATGTTTATTACATTTTCATGTAAACAGACATTTGAAGCAAAGCAACTGAAGGCAAGAATGTAGACATAGAAAATAGCAAGTTCAACCACATTAATTACTCAAAGCCAGGGTCCGGGCAGATTTTCTATAGCCTCTTTCACACTTGCCCGACCGACGTCGGACGACTCGTTATCGAATGTGTAATATCTATCTACCCTATCCTATCCATCTTATATATCTTGACTTATCAAACTTGATAACGAGTCGTCCGACGTCGACCGGCAAACTATGAAAGGGGCTTATTTCCCGCTCAATAGGAGCGCATGCTACAGGTAGTCCTAATGAAGCGGAAACTGCTGAACATGGCGGTCTCCTTTAAAGGCAGCATACACGCTCGCAAACATGGTCGAGATATCAGCATAAATGGGATCGCACGGCTCCCACCATGTTGTAAACGGAGTTTGAAGCGCTGAAAACCATCCAGGTTGACTATATTTGAGCAATCGTGTCTCGCACGCCCGTATTTTCACACCCTTCGAGTAACAGATTGAAAAGTTGAACTTGAGAGAACATGTGATAATTGAGAGTGATAGCCCTACCAAAAGGAAGTGCACGAGGGAAACAGCTAGATTTACCTGGATATTACATGTTTGTGCACAAATAAAATCTTCCATTTTCAAAAGCCAACCGGAGTAGAACGGCATTCTCGAAAATGGACGAGAGTTGATCGGTATGTAGACATGTTATACTCGAGTAAATCGAGCTTTTTCTCTCGTGCACTCCCTTTTGATAGTGCTATCACTCTCAATATCACATGTTTTCTCAAGTTTAGCTTCTCATTCTGTTACTCGAAGGTAAGTGAAAATACGGGCGTGCGAGACATGATTGCTAAAATATTGTCATCCTGAATAGTTATCAGCGCTTCAAACGTTGTTGACGACTGGTAGGGGCCGTGCGGGCCTATTTATGCTGATATATCGACCATGTTTGCGAGCGTGTACTTATACTGCCTTTAAAGACAGGGTTCTCGATAAAATCGGTTGTTGTGCTTTTTCTCCATGGAAAGGAAAATCTGACCATCACAAAAGTGAAATTGAGAAAAAAAATTGAAGGAAAAATGCTGAGGAGCAAGTTACTGCCTGTTGTCCTCCTGCCCCCAAATAGCGAGATTTCCGTGAAATTTCGTTTCGCCGTCTTCTATTCTCTTCTAAAGTATTTTTCGAGCACTTCTACACACCACTGGCTTCTTTAAGAGAAAATTAAAAGAAGGACAAGGAAGAAATTCGTGAAATTCTCGTTAATTGGGGGGCTTACCGACACCAGTAATTAGCCGTCCTGGCTTGTTTTTGTGCACGTTTCGAGCAAATTTCCTTTTTTTTCACTTAATTTTACTTTTGTAATTACCAGACCTACATTTTCATCAAGATAACCCAAAATTATTCTTATCGTGAACCCTGCCTTCAAAGTCAGGGTTCACGATAAAAACAATTTTTTAGTTATCGCCAAGAAAATAAAGGTCTGGTAGTTACAAAAGTAAAATTAAATGAAAAAACTCTGAAAATTCCAGGAAAAATGCACGAAAAACAAGCCAGGACGGCTAATTACTGGCGTCGGCCAGCCCCACAATTAACGAGATTTTCCTGAATTTCTTGCTTACCCGACTAGTATTTTGATCAAAAAGTAGCCAGTAGTCTCTAGAAGTGCTCACTTCTAGATACTACTGGCTACTTCAAACAAGCTTTTACGGAAATCTCGATATTTGGGGGTGGGAGGACACCAAGCAATAACTTGTTCCTGAGCGTTTTTTCATCAATTTTTTTACTTATTTTCACTTTTGTGATGGCCGGATCTACTCTTTCATGAAAATAGCAGAACAGCGGATTTAATCGAGAACCTTCCTTTGAGTTATTCCAGCCACTTCAGTGAACTACCGTGTCAGAAAAGGGTGTCCACTGACCATGTTTTAGCCATCATCCACGCAATCTTCAAAACTGCCGTTTAAAATATCAGCATTCTGGCCATGATTATCATGCTGTGCACACCGTAATCCATTATTTCTTAACCTGTTTTCTCAAAAGCAAGGTTTAATAGTTTGTCAAACGTCTAGACGGTATTCAGCTTGGCAAGCCCGATCTACCTAACCCAAATTTCGGTAGTGTCAGAACTTGACCGGACTTTGCTTTTAAATAATCAATGAAATAAACAAGAATATCCGCATTGTGTTTCCGCTCAATCCGGTTCAAAAATAATACCAAAGGAACAAATTCAGTGGCTCGGTTCTCGGAGGGGCAGACGTTTGTACATTGCCGTCACTAAAAAATCCTCACGGTAAACAAAATTTATAATACCCAAACGATGAAGAGTAGGGTATAAACTAGATGGAGAGTGGTGTGTCCTTATTCACACACCGTCCTTCTCCAGAGGTAAGCGGCTGAAGCCACTGAAAAGACAAGGGAGTAGGAGAACAGCCTCATAGATGATAAAGATACATATCACGGTATAAGGCCATACGTAAACATAAAAAGCACTATAGAACGAGAAACTACTACACTTCAGAGAGAATTTCGCGGTGATGGAAAAATATGAACTTGTGGGAGGAGCCACGGCAGACCTTCGTGCCAATGATGAAATGGCCACGCGAAAGTGATGGCAAGGTGACGGCAAGGTTCGGCACGAGGTGTGGACAAGGCTAAATTTTCTCAGACCCCCCCCCTCTAAAAGCAAACTTTTGGCGATTTTCTCAAACCCCCCTTCCAGTAGCGTTATTAGGTCAAATTTTTGGCGATTTTCTCGGACCTCCCAGGAATTTAATTGTCTGTTTTTGTAGTAAAATTTAAACAAACGGAGCAACTTATTCTAAAAGATGTATAATTTGAAGAAGAACAACTATTTCAAAGAAACAAGACATTGACATTGGAAAAGATCACGGACGAGGATTTTTTAACGGATTACATGAAGTTGCACGCGTATTTGAAAAAATTAGCTAAAGTAAGGGTTTTGATTATTGTGAAGGCTCTCCTAATCTTGAATATAAGACACATAGGTTTGAACGTGTATCCAGAATTTATGAATGATTCCGGGTAGGAAGCTAAGGTAAATATATTGTGGAAAAGAAGCGTGGAGAAGATGAAGGGATTGGCTAAGTTCAAGAATACGGGATGTCTCGAAGAAATAAATGTGTTTTCAAATCAATATGAGTTCGTAAATTCATTTCGCAAGTCCAAGAAGAACATGTTACTTCAGATGTATAGACTTCTGGTTCGAAAGAGCGTCATCTTATCTGGTTACGTTTCGAATTTCATTCTCCGAAACCCACTCATACACCAAACACACGACACGGGTTCGATCGCGCAAAGTGCTTAATTTTTGCAAGACTTTAGACCTCACATTTTTTTTCGCAAAGTAAGGGTCACGAAAATAAGATATTCGAGTCGAGAGTGGTAGATTTACCCCACATACAAATTTTCAGTTTCTATGAGGAACGCTGAAAGCCGCTTCCCTGTGTGGCCCACACCTGTCCTGGAAGTCTACATTTTTGCAAGGTATGAGTCAGAAGAATACGATGATCGAGTCCAGCGTGGTCGATTTATCCCACATACTCACTTTCACCGTCCAACATAGATGCTGAACACCGCTACAGTACCAGGCCTCACACTTTTCTCAGGTGTGGTCCCACCAGAAGTCGTCAATTTCGAAATTTAGGTGTGACGAGAGTAGGATACTTGAGTCCATCATGGTCGATTTACCATGTGTGCAATCTTTTACCGCCTCAGCGTAACGCCGAAGAGCGCTACATAGGAAGCGGGATTCCTATGTAGCGGTCTTCGGCGTTACACTGAGACCGCAAAAGATTGTATAGAGGGTAAATCGACCACGCTGGACTCAAATATCCTACTCTCGTCACACCTAAATTTCGAAATTGACGACTTCCGGCAGGACCACACCTGGGAAAAGTGTGAGGCCTTGTACTGTAGCGGTGTTAAGCGTCTATGTTGGACGGTGAAAGTGAGTATACAAGGTAAATCGACCACGCTGGACTCGATCATCGTATTTTACTGACTCATACCTTGCAAAAATGTAGACTTCCAGCGCGATCGCACCTGCGACAGGTGTAGGCCACACAGGGAAGAGACTTTCAGCGTCCATCTTAGAGACTGAAAATTTGTATATAGGGTAAACCTACCACTCTCGACTCGAATATCTTATTTTCGTGACCCCTACTTTGCAAAAAAAATGAGAGGTCTAACGTCTTGCAAAAATTAATCACTTTGCGGGATCGTACCCGTGTCGGGTGTTTGGTGTACGAGTGGGTTTCGGGAAATGAAATTCGAAACGTAACCAGATTACATGACGCTCTTTTCTGCCATGTCTGGTCTGGATAATGTTGAAGCACCTATTTTCGTATCCAACCACTTATTGAAGCGTGTTTTCCATACATTTAAATTGACCTGTTCTTCTCTGAAAACCTATTTATTTCTTTAGCACATCTCGTAGTCTTCGCGTTTGCCAATAACTTTATTCATCGCATCCACTCTTTTCTTCCGTCCCATTCCGTAGCTTCCAATCTGTTCTTATTTGCAATTCAGTACACAACTATCCAGTATACACGCCCAGAACCTATGTGCCTTATATTCAATCGTAGGAGAACCTTTACTATAATTTCTGAAAGTTGGGCTCCGCAGAAAAGGTCAAGGATTTGGCATTGCTCCTAAATGTCGTGAAATTGTCTTATTGGATTTGGCTCTCAACTTGATTTTTCAAATGTAGTGAAATTGTCGAATTGATTTGGCTGTGATGATACTATATGCAGATAACATAATCATTAAATGTAGTGAAATTGTTGCAAACGGATTTGGCAGGAGCTCTATCAATTATCACAGTCAAATCATGCGTCAGAAGGTCCTCTGGCGAGCGAATGAAGACAAAAAGAAAAAAATAATAATCCTCAGTCAACAATGCTGAACGAAACGTGACCTTATGGGCTAGAATTAAGGTTTCCAAATGCTATTCTGCCTTTTCAGTGTGGCCTTTTCAGGTACCAGACCTTCCCTCACCGATGAGATAAAATTCATGAAAACGAAATCTAACGCAATTTACTCGCTACTGACTATGTCTTCGTGTCCTCAATGCTTTCACGGTTCGCATTGTATAGAAACGTTTTGCTGCTAGGTTTATTCCTGTTCTCATTCGATTCAATATGCGCTCCAAGGAAAACCCCTTCTGACGCGTGATTTGACTGTGATAATTGATAGAGCTCCTGCCAAATCCGTTTGCAACAATTTCACTACATTTAATGATTATGTTATCTGCATATAGTATCATCACAGCCAAATCAATTCGACAATTTCACTACATTTGAAAAATCAAGTTGAGAGCCAAATCCAATAAGACAATTTCACGGCATTTAGGAGCAATGCCAAATCCTTGACCTTTTCTGCGGAGCCCAACTTTCAGAAATTTCACAACTTTTTACAAGGGTTTCCCTTCTACAATATCGTAAAGCTCTAAAAGGCAAGTTGTTTTTCTTTGAAACATAGTGGTAGAAATGAAGAAACAGCTGCTAGGATTGCAAGATAATAGTTGCAACGCGGCTTCCTACAGACAAGATACAAGGCATATACTTTTTGAATTTAAAAGTCGAGAAAATGAAGAAATGAGTTTTAAAATGACCCAATTGTACAGGGTTGGGGCACAATCCTAGACGGGGGAAAGGGGGGCACCCACCATTCAAGACAGAAGTGAAATGAACCAACCATTGGTAAGGCTACCAGTCGTAGTATTTTCATGAAGTTTCTATAAAAACAATGATTGATAGCAGTATCAGACATCTTTTATCAGAATTTTCCATCATTTCTATGAGTCTTGGGTGGCCTCACCCCGTCTAGGATAGACCCAGGGTCAGTCGCTCCAGCCAAACTTCACCGGTTCTTGCTGACGTGGCTCGTCTGCGCCGGCCCATATGTCTGATTCGGAACAAGAACGATAGTTAAATACATCGTACGTGCAGAAAACCGTATATTATTTTTTCATGTTTTTGCGTAGCTTGGCCCCTCTAGTGAACGAAAATGTTGAAGGGGCCCATGAAAAACCTTCATTCTTCTTTAAACTCCCTTCTTCATTAAAGAAAAGTCAATCGGAACACATTGTAAATACGAATTTGAATTTCGCGCCAAAATCATTTTCAGAGTTTTTTTGCATGTGGAGTTCGTGCCGTAACTATTTTTCCTGTTGTCTTACGGTCGCACCAACATTCTAGGAAAAAGTGCTAGATGACTGATGAGAATTGGTGGCGGATATTAATCTTTGACGCCTTCCAACCTCATCGTCCAACATTTTTGACGCGCCAAAGTTTACCAGTGTGGTCTACCGGGCTCAATCATAAAATTGAGCCTGAAAATGGAAATTGATTTCCAGCACGAACGATAGTTAAAAGCGCTAGAAGAGGACTACCGTGACCTTAGGAATGATGTTATTCGGCTCTCTTAAAGGCAGCAGACACGCTCAAAAATGATATCAATTTTATGGATTAAACTGAAGGTCTGAAGCTGTTAGTATTCAGAAATAACGAAAAAGACGAAAACAAATCGACGGAAATTAAGATATAACGGTACGTTCTATATTGGCCCAAAAATGTACGAGTTGTACGGCACTGGCTGAAATAGCGGAGCTAGCAACAAATTTGTTGGGATAACGACGCTAATGTACTCGTACGGCCCTTTCTGGAACGCCTACGCCGTTAGAAGCCTAAAAAGTAATCTAAAGTGGCCGCAATCGAGCATTGAATACCTGTATGGAGGGGCGGAGCCCGTATCGATGGGCGGAGCAAGGATGATTTCGTGACTGACTACGGCTCAAATACGGTCATTTGGACTCGTTTCTAACGATTGCAACTTCGTGAGGGCTCTTCTAGGGCCTGCACGACCCCACTAATGTAGTTATCTCAACAACTTTTTCGAGCGTGTCTGCTGCCTTTAAACAAATTTGGTGATACCCAATTGATCAATGATAAAGATAAAAGAAGTGAAGAGCGGTGTGTCTTCATTCACACACCGTCCTTCTCCAGAGGTCAGCAGTTGAGGATCTGCCTGGACTACAAGCAGAAATACAACACCAGCGGTAGTGAAGATGTAGCGAATTCGGAGTCAGAACTTAGAAAACTTTAGAGCCAACTAGAGTGAGATTACAATAGCCTTGTTCTGGCGCAATTGCCTATCGCTCTTGTTGATTCGGAGGCATGACTTGCATGCGGTGTCCTGGACATTAAACGGAGGTCCTGCGCACGTCCTTTGATGTTCTGCACACTCCTACTAAGGTCCTGCACACGTTCCATGATGTCCTGCACTCTCCTACTGAGATCCTGCACACATTCTTCGACGTCCTGCACACCCCTTCTGGGGTCCTGCACACGTCCCATGATGTCCTGCCCACGTCTACTACGGTCCTGCACACGTACAATGATGTCCTGCACACTCCTACTGAGGTCCTGCACAGGTCCCATGGTGTCCTGCACACTCCTACTAAGGTCTTGCACACGATCCATGATGTCCTGCACACCCCTACTGAGGTCCTGCACAGGTCCCATGATGTCCTGCACACCCCTTCTGGGGTCCTGCACACGTCCAATGATGTCCTGCCCACTTCTACTACGGTCCTGCACACGTACAATGATGTCCTGCACACCCCTACTGAGGTCCTGCACAGGTCCCATGGTGTCCTGCACACTCCTACTAAGGTCTTACACACGATCCATGATGTCCTGCACACCCCTACTGAGGTCCTGCACAGGTCCCATGATGTCCTGCACACCCCTTCTGGGGTCCTGCACACGTCCCATGATGTCCTGCCCACTTATACTACGGTCCTGCACACGTACAATGATGTCCTGCACACTCCTACTGAGGTCCTGCACAGGTCCCATGGTGTCCTGCACACTCCTACTAAGGTCTTGGACACGATCCATGATGTCCTGCACACTCCTACTGAGGTCCTGCACAGGTTCCATGATGTCCTGCACATTCCTACTGAGGTCCTGCACAGGTCCCATGATGTCCTGCACACTCCTACTAAGGTCTTGCACACGTTCCATGATGTCCTGCACACTCCTACTGAGGTCCTGCACAGGTCCCATGATGTCCTGCACACTCCTAGTAAGGTCTTGCACACGTTCCATGATGTCCTGCACACTCCTACTGAGGTCCTGCGCACATTCTACGACGTCCTGCACACCCCTACTGGGGTCCTGCACACGTCCCATGATGTCCTGTCCACTCCTACTACGGTCCTGCACACGTTCCATGATGTCCTGCACACTCCTACTGAGGTCCTGCACAGGTCCCATGATGTCCTGCACACTCCTACTAAGGTCTTGCACACGTTCCATGATGTCCTGCACACTCCTACTGAGGTCCCGCACACATTCTACGACGTCCTGCACACCCCTACTGGGGTCCTGCACACGTCCCATGATGTCCTGTCCACTCCTAATACGGTCCTGCACACGTTCCATGATGTCCTGCACACTCCTACTGAGGTCCTGCACAGGTCCCATGATGTCCTGCACACTCCTACTAAGGTCTTGCACACGATCCATGATGTCCTGCACACTCCTACTAAGGTCTTGCACACGTTCCATGATGTCCTGCACACTCCTACTGAGGTCCTGCACAGGTCCCATGATGTCCTGCACACTCCTACTAAGGTCTTGCACACGTTCCATGATGTCCTGCACACTCCTACTGAGATCCTGCACAGGTCCCATGATGTCCTGCACACTCCTACTAAGGTCTTGCACACGTTCCATGATGTCCTGCACACTCCTACTGAGGTCCTGCACACATTCTACGACGTCCTGCACACCCCTACTGGGGTCCTGCACACGTCCCATGATGTCCTGTCCACTCCTACTACGGTCCTGCACACGTTCCATGATGTCCTGCACACTCCTACTGAGGTCCTGCACAGGTCCCATGATGTCCTGCACGCTCCTACTAAGGTCTTGCACACGTTCCATGATGTCCTGCACACTCCTACTGAGGCCCTGCACACATTCTACGACGTCCTGCACACCCCTACTGGGGTCCTGCACACGTCCCATGATGTCCTGTCCACTCCTACTACGGTCCTGCGCACGTTCCATGATGTCCTGCACACTCCTACTGAGGTCCTGCACAGGTCCCATGATGTCCTGCACACTCCTACTAAGGTCTTGCACACGTTCCATGATGTCCTGCACACGTCCCATGATGTCCTGTCCACTCCTAATACGGTCCTGCACAGGTCCCATGATGTCCTGCACACTCCTACTAAGGTCTTGCACACGTTCCATGATGTCCTGCACACTCCTACTGAGGTCCTGCACACATTCTACGACGTCGTGCACACCCCGACTGGGGTCCTGCACACGTTCCATGATGTCCTGCACACTCCTACTAAGGTCCTGCACACGTTCGATGATGTCCTGCATACTCCTACTGAGGCCCTGCCCACATTCTACGACGTCCTGCACACCCCTACTGAGGTCTCACATAGTCAACCGACACTTCAGCACATCCTGCGACGCCTTCTTATCGATGGTGCGCTTTGAACGAATACGCGCCGCGGTAAAGTACATCAACTCGCACAGCGTCCTCTTCCGAGCCGGACGTTCAAAGTACACCACCCTGGAGAGCAAGGTGTTTATATGGAGTCTAAGAAAACAATGACTGATAACGAAAAACCCACCATTTTCATAAACTATTCTTGAGAGGCCGGTTTCCGAGTTTCAAACGCCCGTTAGGGGCCCAGAAGTCATTATGGTGAGTTCTGACAATTATTTTCGTCATTCCCGTGGCCGATTACCTCTAGTCACAAATTTTCGAGCGATTTGGTCCACGCCTTCCAAAAAAATGGTTTTCGACGGACGGAAGTGGAGGCGGAGGCGGAGGCGGAGGCGGAGGCAGAGGCGGAGGCGGAGGCGGAGGCGGAGGCGGAGGCGGAGGCGGAGGCGGTGGCGGAGGCGGAGGCGGAGGCGGAGGCGGAGGCGGAGGCGGTGGTGGAGAACGTTTTTGCGTACTTTGAGAGGTCATAACTTTAGAAAGCGGGGACCAGTTGGGATGAAAAGTTGCACACATATGTAATTTCTTGCAGCGCGTCGAATAGTGTACAGCTCATACCTCTGTTGACGGTATGAATAGGTGATCTCATTGTAGGGCATCCGCGCGGGAAGAGATCAAAGCCAAATCCTGGTGAGCGCTTCGCGCTCACCACAATTTCAACATTTACGTTAATTTAATTACTACAAGGTTTCATGTTTATTGGACGGCATTACCGAATCATTCGCAAAATTTTTTTCTGGACAGTGTACCTACTACCCACGGTCAGAATGGTTCATGTGGTCTCCCGGTGGAGCTCAGACCCCCTCCCTCCACCATTGCGCAGCTCAGACCCCCCGGTGTGGATATCCAAACCCCGCGCCGAACCCTGGGTGACGGGGCGTGTCGGCCAGGTGACGGGGAGTGTCGGCCAGGTGGCGAGGAAGTGACCAAAAGAGTATGACAGAAACAACAGGACCTTGGAAGACAAGAATGACAGGTCTTCGAGGACTGACGGCTAACAAGGGAAGTGTTTATGGCGGTAAACGCATCTGTAAAAACGACTTGTACTGTTAGTATCTCTTATGCCTCCTTCTTATACCCACGCCGTATCTCGCCCCGAGCTGCATGTTCAAAGATGTCACAAGCTTAAAACGGTCGTTTTTCTGTTTTTTTTTCACCTTCCAAAACGCGCATTAGTGTTCGGGAAATCAAGAAACGGACTGCATAATTGTGTCTAGCGCCCAGAACTACCCACCTAAGCACAGTTTGGGTGAATGCACATTCTCCAAACTTTGTACAGACTGACACCGTTTTGGACAAAGCATTTTCGGTTCGTCGTTTATTCGTACCAATTAGAGGGCTCTGAAGCCGTTTTGGAAAAATGTTCCAGATTTGACCTAAAATCCTCCCAGGTGGGTCCTTTGGGGCGCTGATCACGAATCTGGCGTTTCTCCGAAGTTTTCGACTAATTTCGTTTAAAGCTTACATCGGGGGGAAATCCGAGGGTAAAACTCAGACATAGGGGTGGACTTATCGCGACGCACAATAGGAACGATCGCGTGATCAACGGCGATCAACCCGCCTTTAGAGCGCGGTCATCCCTAAAAGAGCAGGCGATCAGTACACTTTTATCATTGATTGATTGATTGATTGATTTATTACACGGTAGAACCGTGTCAGAGACAACAACAGAAATAAATACCCAAACCGCAATTAAGAGACTAAACGCACTAAAGTCAGTCGAACAACAATAGACAAATGAACCAACTGACTATTAGGCATACACCGGCACCACGAAGAAAAGAGATCTTACAAACATTACTCCTGGGACAACAGATAACTCTCAAGTGTCTTTTTGAATTCACTGAGTTTCCCCACTACAAAACCTGACCGAAGTAGTTTAATGAATTCAGACCCCGCCCTATTGACAAAGAAGTGCTGTCGTACATTCCGTCTGGCCCCAACGAGGCCCAATTTCACCGGTGCTCCCCTAGTGGTTGATGGTCTAAGGTTGAACAGCCGGCTAGCCTTGATACCAGCACTCCCATGAATGATCTTATACATCATTATCATATCAAACATTCTTCTCCTGTGCTCTAGAGTGATTAGGCCCAATTTAGCGTTCCTGGTGACGTGACACACGTTACCATCAGTCTGAAACCACGATGTCCTGAAGAAAACTCTACGTGTAAAAGTATTCTGGATTTTCTCAAGCGCGTCGACGGATCCTTTTTTGTATGGATTGAAAACTACCGTGCCATACTCCATAAGTGGACGTACGTACGTTTTATAGACCTCGGTCAGCACGTTTGCATTAGTAGTTGATAGTGCTCGAAACGCGCTGTGCATCATCCAATTAGCCGTGGACGCGACCTGGAGGCAGTGATCATCGAAATTAAGATCATCCTTGATAAGAAAACCAAGGTCCTTAATCTCGCTGACCTCGCTCAACTGCAAACCGTCGATAGTATAGAAGCCACTAACTCGTCTCTTACCAAGCTTCATCACCTTAGTCTTTTCGCTGGAAAGCGGCAATTTCCATTCATTCGACCATTTGGCTACATCATCAAGAGCTTTTTGCAAACACTCCGAGTCTTCCATTGTCAAAATAGGTTTATACAACTTAAAGTCATCAGCGAATGCCGAACAGCCGACATTGTTCAAGGATATAATCGAGGGAAGCTCATACGTATAAATATTGAAGAGTATTGGTGAAAGCACTCCCTCCTGGGGAACACCACTAAGGACTGCAAAGGGAGAGGAGAACGTACTATTAAGCCTGACCCTGAAAGTTCTGCCCGTGAGAAAAGCACGAATCCAAGCCACTATACGCGGATGGATACCCACTACATATTTCTAGTTTGTTTACTAATTTGCGATGAGAAACTCTGCCAAATGCCTTGGAAAAATCAAGGTAAATGACATCCACATCTATATCTTTGTCCAGCGCACGCGTCCAATCATCAAGTGACTGCAGCATCGCCGAAATTGTGGATTTGTCCTTTTGAAAGCCATGTTGATGTTCCGAGATGATGAAGTGCTCCTCTAAATGGGCCATAATTCTTTTTTCATTACTTTTTCAAAAAGCCTCGCAAAGATAGACGTGATACTGATGGGCCGGTAATTGCTGGGATCAGAAAACGGCTTCTCCTTCGGTATAGGAGTCACAAAAGATGTATGCCATCTGCTCGGAACAACTCCACGCATAGAACTCTAGTTGAAAATGTATGCTAGTGGCCCAACAATGGAATCAATGACCTTTTTAATGAAAGACAATGGTAAGTGATCCGGCGTGTCGGAAAACGAATTCCGCCATTTGGCTAGTAGATCCGACAATTCACCCGGGAGTAACCAAACAGAGTCAGGCATATCAGGAAAAAGCGAAGGACTAACACGCTCATCCGAGCCAGTGTCATCAAGGAATGCCTTCATAAACCCACTCGCCAGAAGTTGAGCCTTTTGGGCATCATCCACTACACTGAAACCATCTTCTCTCCCAAGACAACCCACATCAGACATGCTTTTTAGCTTAGAGTTAAGGAACTTCTAGGATGAGTTCTTATTTTTGGATGCAATTACCTTTTTTTCCGACGCGCTATTGTACTTCTTCAAGAGTTTTTCGAAGATTGCCGTGATTCTTTTGTATTCGCACCAATCCTCCACAGAATTGCTATTACTCGCTGCGTTCCAAGCTCGACTTTTCCTGAGAGAAAGGTTTTCCAAGTGCCTTGGGAGACACCCTTTTTTGAAGAGACTAAACAGATAGGCACGAGCAAATCAATGGTGTGGTGCAGAATAGAGAGGAAGAGCTCATACTTAGCGTCCACGGCATCCACAGCACCCAGAGAGCCATACCAGTCAACGTTTTCAAGATACTCATTAATACGCTATAGATCCTTTTGAGGACCCTGTCATCTAACGCCTCGACGTGCACCTTCAGACTAAATGTGATCGAAGCATGGTCACTCGTACCCAATGGAGCAGCAACATCCACACTGTCAACCAAATCGTCCTCGTTGAACAGCAGAAGATCCAAAACATTACTACCTTGGGTTACGATTACATTATTTTGGATAAGATTATGCGAAGCACACATATCCAAAAATTGTTTACCGTACAAGGAACCAGCCGTGGGGGTCTGAAGCGACCAGGATATTTCCGGGAGGTTGAAATCGCCCGTAACAATACAAGCCTGACGACAGGAAATTAAGTCGCCCAATGATTTCAGGAATTGATCGAACACCCCTGCGGAGCATGAAGGCGCCCTATAATCTACAATTACTCTCAGTGTTTTATTCCCCAGCATAAGGTCCGAACAAAGAAGCTCAAAACCTTCAGAATAACGCTCCTGATACACCAACTTAGAGCAAAAAGACTTTTTGACTAAGAGAGCCACACCTCCCCCCTTTTGTGAGTTCTGTCACATCTGAGCAGATTAAACTGAGAGCATAAACCACCAAATAGCGAAACATCAGTGACGAGTGGGGTGAGCCATGTTTCCGACAGCGCAACAATGCCAAAGTCAGATTGTTGTATTAGTCCAATTAAACTATTAATATTTAATGGGGCATACCGCGCGCAAATCATCAGGACCGTAGCCGTAGACCAAGTAAGGTCGAACACATACTATCGTTCTCTGGGCGATATTCCGGTCCGCATTTGCGGACTACGGCTATCGCATCACGCGAGACATGTTAATTATGATGGGACCGCTTGGTCCCAGCACGGTTCACCCTTCTCCCAGCACGATTATCACGTGCCGCATGATGCAACAGCCGTAGTCCGCGATTGCGGACCTGAGTTTGGCTCGGAGAATTATAGTAGCTCTGCGCGCTGTCAACCCCACCGGGCCAAGCAGGTTTTTTTCCACGGGTACCACTCAAAAGTAAACAGCGCCCAAAGCTACGAAAACGAACGACCACTGTCGCTAGGTATATGTGCGTTTAAGAATGAAATATTTTTTGTATCCTGATCTACTGCGGCTATATACAGCTGCATAGAGCGAGGCATGTATAGATAACCACAACGGTATTGGGATAACTCAGGATACAATCAATATTTCATTTTCAACCGTACCTCTCCTAGAGGTCACTTGTGTTTCTTAACTATGGACCTAAAGGTTCTTACAGGTCGCCCAAGCACGACCTAGCCTATAAAACCAAATGTGGTCTACAAATCAAGACAAGACCCAATTTTCACTTGTTATGGTCCGGAATCATACCTACCGCGACGGGTGATGGGAAGCTGTGCTTACCATCCCTATCGACCAAAAATCTATGTGCATCCATTCAAGATTGGAATAAACACTTCATTGCGTCGGCGGCGAATATGATTCCGGGCCAAATTGCCTAAGTTTCAGTCTTCACACCAAAATAGATATAATTTAATTTCCGTTCCGCAACTGCATTTACTAGACACATAAATGTACTCGGGCACACAGTTGTGTAACTCATTCAAACAATGTGAATAATGCCTAGAGGATACTGTATGTTTACTAATACTACGGATAGTGGATACATATAGTTCAGTTCCGCAATCGCATTCAGTCCTCATTATCACAATCACAAGTCAAACTCCTTCTCGTACAGAGAGTTGGTGCGTGCCGGACTTGTGGACCCGAATGCTCCTGATGCTCGGTTCTGTGCCGACTACGACGAGCATGCGGTGTTCCACTATACACCCAGCGGCTCGCCCCAACCTCGCACGAGAAATCAATCGCCATCAACCGCACAGGAGGACCATAGGCTATTCGAAACCAAACCAGAGCCTATGGACACCGCTGATACGCACGCAGCACCGCCGCAGCCTGGGACAAGTGCATGTTCGCAGACCAACCGCTCGGTCCCCACGAACTTCCGTGAAGCTGTAGCAGCCCAAGCGCCTGCTCAGCATCACCAAGATGCACCTCTGGACCAGAGACCGAGATCACTAGACGATCAAGGCCAACCGCTCGAAATACGCTTCGATCCGCATACACAGTCGTACGAACAGTACAAGGAACTACTGTGTAATATCGCACGTGCTATGCGCCGAGCTCATCGCGAGACTCGTGAACGCATAGCGGACGAATACGCATACACCTTCGGGGATGGCGGTGTGACCCAACCGCACAGGGTCACACCCGATAATTGTCCAGTGTTGCCCCGCAACGCAGCACCGCCGGACATTATGCCACTCCCGCCGGTCGCTCCAAATAGTTCGCAGATCATGAACCTGCATAACGTCGAAGAGCTGACCGCCATCCAGCTCTACAGGGTCATGTCGCACATAGTCAATTTCCCGCAAATTGACTATGATCATACGCCACCGCATGAGGATACCCCTGGGTTGAACAGAGATGATCGCATGTCAATCATCAATATCCTCAATTCGCTCTCGCTTCTACACAATACGATCGACACCGCCGTCGAACGTATTCGAGAACTTGCACATCACCTCGCCAACGCGGACCCGGGTGACCTGAGCTTCACGGTCACATCCGCGTGGGCGCAAGATCTGGAGCAGGCTTCGGAAGCTATCCGAACACATCAACAGGTCTTGCAAGAGGAGATGATTCCGATATCGCTGTATAGCCCTGAACGTCTCGCCAGCTACCAAGCTGCGCTAGCACGTCAGCGCCTAACAGTGCGAAATGTACACGCCACGCTCAATCGAGCATCCGCAATAACGCCGTTCCTCACGCGTTATATTCGCGCACTACAAGTGCAAGAGATTCGCGTCATCACAGAGTTCAGAGGAGAACGCGAGTCCCGATTTTACGAAAAGATTGTGCCACAGCCGCAACTCGGTGAAATCGGAGACTCACGAGCCTCCTTCCTCTCTACTCCGAACGAATGGCGCAATACTCAATTCCGCAAGCCCACTCGCACAGAGCTCCAGAACTTCCTCGACGAGTTCTACAGTCAGCGAGCGGAGCCACAAATTCGCCGTCGTGAGCAGGAATCTACACGCTCACGACACAATACCGCCTCATCGCAGCTCGACCAGGACCGACCGAGCACATCGCGTGCCACTGAGAACCGCTCTCACACAGGTCCGTCGAGCTCGAATGAATCGCAAAGTTATTCGCGAGCGTTGATTCCATCGCGGGAATCGCGCGCTTCTTCGTCCTGAAATCGCGAGGCTGGAAATGCGTCCAATGCGTCCGAAGCGTCGCGGAAACGCACGCCCGAGAACGTACCACGCTACTCCGGCCAACCGATTGCTGTTCGGGTACGCTCCAATCCGCATCAAGAGAGCCGGGATGAACCATCGCGGAGCATCCCAGGCCCTAACCAACCGCCGTGTCTCTTCTGTTCTGAAAGAGGACACTATTCCGCTGAATGTCCGAACTACAACCGCCTGTCCATTCGCGCCAACCTCATCGCAGAGGGCGGCCTCTGCATTGTGTGCCTGAAAAGTCATGCACCACCGTGCAGACGGGTGGACGCGTGTCTGTCCTGCAGACGGAAAGGCCATCATCATGCCCTGTGTCCGCAGAACAGATTCATCAATTCGGACATCGGTATGACCGCCTCTATGTTCTTCGAGGACCTAGCAGACGCAAGTAACCGCACGAGGCAGCAGCAGCAACCGCAGCAGCTGCAGCAACCATACCTGCCTCCGATTCCGACACCGAACCAGCCTGCGAGACAACGATCCCGATCGAGGAGCCGAGACTCTTCAGAAGAGCGAGGCCGACCCGAACGCAGAGGATCGTTCGCACGCAGAGGTTCGAGACGCAGTCGCAGAGGAGCTGACCGCCGCGGCCAGCACTAAACCCTGACGACATACGCCACCTTCCGCATAGAACACACCACTTCTCACTCGCCGAGAAGTGGTAACCATCGAGTGTTCTAATTCGCCGTATCGATTGGATTTTGATCTATCGATACAGTCGCATAGTAGAAATACTAATTCGTTCTTCTCTCATACCTACCGCACGACATTCGATTGAAGGGAGATGCGATGGATCGTGTGATGCGATGGTCAATCGAGTGATGAGGAACCAGCCCTAGACGACGCGACAACGATCGATAGACGACGCTTCATCGACCGACGACGACGACGATCTATGGACTGGTATTCTGAAGATGCGGTACGGTCAGAAAATGTATATATATATATATATATATATATATATATATATATATATATATATATATATATATATATATATATATATATATATATATATATATATATATATATATATATATATATATATATATATATATATATATATATATATATATATATATATATATATATATATATATATATATACATACTAGCGAGACCTAGCGAAGTTTTCGCTCAAGGAAACTTTTGCGTGCCCTAGTTTCCTGAGGCAGATTATTCTGACAAAACGGTGTTGACTGAATTCCGCCTATCCGAAAGTTGCTGTCCGTATGCACTCTCCTGAGCAGAGCAGGCTGCCGCACATTTACAGCAGGGCGTCGGGTATGAAAATGTGGAATTAAAAAGCAAAACATAAGAAGCCAGCGGTAGATCGTCGGTGGCTACCGGCATCACTTTACGACCACTTCCGTCTGTAATGTTCCCAAGCTATTATTCTCACTTTTCCATCCCTGTCATGTTAAGAAAAAAGCCCTCGCATTTTAGATGTGGTTCCCCTTGTTGACCAACACCATGCCCCTGTTCTCAATAAATGAAATATTTCCGTGGATGTTTATGTTTCTGTGAAGCAGATTTTGATAAGCTATGACTTTCAAAATATATAAAACTGGTTTATGGAAGTTAGTGAATCAAAATGACTGAGCGGTTGTAATGAGTGACGAACAGAGAGGATGCGGGAGTGGAGCTGCTGCTTCTTTCGTCAGACTGGCGAGGAAGTGTCTCCAGAGTTTCGCGTACTCCTTAAAACGCGTGGCACGCTTCTTAAGATACATGATTTCCTATGTTTTCTTCGCTACACAAAGGCTAAGATTTCGCATGAAAAAATTGACAAAATCTCGCTGTTTCAATTCTACTTTCTTCATGACGTCCTGCACACTTCCACTGTGGCCCTGCTAACTTTCTATGACGTCCTGCTCATTCCCACCTGGGTCCTGAACCCATTTCACGACGTCCTGCACGCACCTACTGGGGTACTGCACTCATTCCACGACGTCCTGCACATTCTTACTGGGGGCCGGCGCACTTTCTATGATGTCCTGCACACTTCCATCCGGGTTATGCACACTCCCACTGGGGTCCTGCAGACTTCGTACGACGTCCTGCACACTACCATTTGGTTTCTGCGCACTCCCACTGGAGTCCTGCACACTTCCTCTGACGTTCTGCACACTTTCTATGACGTTCTGCACACTCCCGTTTGGGTCATGCACCCTCCCACTGGGGTCCTGCACACTTTCTCTGACGTTCTGCACACTCCCATTCGGGTCCTGCACACTCCCACTGGTATCCTGCACACTTTCTACGACGTTCTGGACACTCCCACTGAGGGTCCTGCACACTTTCTATGACGTCCTGCACACTCCCACTGGGGTCCTGCACACTTCCTACCACGTTCTGCACACTCCCACTGAGGTCCTGCACACTTTTTATGACGTTCTGCACACTCCCATTTGGGTCCTGCACACTCCCACTGGGGTCCTGCACACTTCCTCTGACGTTCTGCACACTCCCATTTGGGTTCTGCACACTCCCATTTGGGTCCTGCACACTCCCACTGGGGTCCTGCACACTTGCTCTGACGTTCAGCACACTTCCATTTGGGTCCTGCACACTCCTACTGGGATCCTGCACACTTTCTACGACGTTCTGCACACTCCCACTGGGCTCCTGCACACTTTCTATGACGACCTGCACACTCCCACTGGGGTCCTGCACACTTTCTATGACGTCCTGCACACTCACACTGGGGTCCTGCACACTTACCATGATGGCCTGCACAGCCCCACTGGGGTCCTGCACACTACCACTGCTGTCCTGCGGACTCCCATTTGGGTCCTGCACACTCCTACTGGGATCCTGCACACTTTCTACGACGTTCTGCACACTCCCACTGGGGTCATGCACACTTTCTCTGACGTTCGGCACACTCCCATTTGAGTCCTGCACACTCCTACTGGGATCCTGCACACTTTCTACGACGTTCTGCACACCCCCACTGGGGTCCTGTTCACTTTCTCTGACGTCCTGCACACTCCCATTTGGGTCCAGCACACTCCCACTGAGGTCCTGCACAATTTCGATGACGTTCTGCACACTTCCATTTGGGTCCTGCACACTCCCACTGGGGCCCTGCACACTTTCTGTGACGTCCTACATACTCCCATTTGGGTCCTGCATACTTTCTATGACGTCCTGCACACTTTCTACGACGTTCTGCACACTCCCACTGGGGTCCTGCACACTTTCTATGACGTCCTGCACACTCCCATTTGGGTCCTGCACACTCCCACTGGGTTCCTGCACACTTTCTACGACGTTCTGCACACTCCCACTGGGGTCCTTCACACTTTGTATGACGTCCTGCACACACCCATTTGGGTCCTGCACACTCCCACTGGTTTCCTGCACACTTTCTACGACGTCCTGCACACTCTCAATGGGTCCTGCACACTCTCACTGGGTTCCTGCACACTTTCTACGACGTTCTGCACACTCCCACTGGGCTCCTGCACACTTTCTATGACGTCCTGCACACCCCCACTGGGGTCCTGCACACTTTCCATGATGGCCTGCACAGCCCCACTGGGGTCCTGCACACTACCACTGCTGTCCTGCAGACTCATCAAACCCGAGATTCTGTACGGCGTCCCGTAAAATATTACCGAAGACTTGTCGCCGTGATTAGAGCGTAGCTCTTCTACCTCTAAATGACTCATGGAGGTTTTCATGACCCACGGCTAAAATTGCGCCCCACGGACAAACTCGGATGGCCCAAGGCGCTCAAGAGGAGACTCAGGCTGATTTTTTGGTAATCGATGACTGTCCCACCCACGCAAATGTTGGTACCATTTCATCCCTGTTTTGATGGGCCATTCCGAAGATCCACGGGAAAACACAATTACACACACACACATACATACATACATACAAACATCGGGACATAACTGCTTTAAGTATAAGGATATATATATTTTTTTGTGTGTTTTTCCGGGCACCCTTAAGGTGCTCGAGTTTTGTGTTTCTTGAGAGTAGTTTAGGGTAGGTAGTAGGATTTTTCCCTTTCTTCTTTTATTTTTGTTTTCTTTTTCGTATGTAGCCTCCATTTATTTTTTATCCTGGTTATCCGTGGGGCTGTCGCTTGTCTTCCTCCCTTCCCGCTCGTCGGGCGTGTGCGACAGTCCCTGGTCACTCACGTTTATTCACTTATGCACATTTTTGTATGCACCGTTCGGTGCCGGCGTGCCTGCCGACGTGAGTGAGGGGATCCTTCCGTAGGTAGGGGTAGGTTTTTCGCTGTAAGGGGTTAGGTTTCGGGTTCTCCAGGCGCCAAACCCCCTTTTCACCCCCCACTTTTCAACTTAGGGCTTAATTCGGGTTCAACGGCCTTTCGCCTCCCATGAGGGCATCGTTTTCGCGTCACTTCCTTCTTCGTGGTTGGGAGTGTCGCGGATTGCGACTAGTTCCTCGTGAGGGGCACCGTTGTGCCGGGCCTCGCGCTCTAGCCAGGCGGCATGGGTCGTGGCCGGCTGCTAATCGGCGCCCAGCGTTGGCTCGTTGCCAGCCGCGCCTGGCGGCCCCGCCCCCCTCGCCTCTGCCCCCTGAGCAGTCTCCATCGGCGCGGCGCATGCAGCGACCGCGCTCAGCCTCCGCTGGCATGAGTCATGCTCATCCAGCGTTGGCTCGAGCGCTGGAACTCATGCACCGCCAGCCCTTGAGGCTCCTGTCTACCCTGGTGTGGACAGTTTCCCCCGCACCTGGTGCTCCTATTGCCACACCGCGGTGGCGAGCACCAGGGCCAGACCTCCACGGGTTTAATACCCGTTTTATTCGCGTAAGTCTGGCAGCGAGGAAACTGGTCGCCTCCAGCAGCACCCGCTAGCTGCTGTTGAGGAATCCGGCCCAGCACCGCAGCTGGGTGTCAGGTACGAGACCACACTCAAGCCTTCTACTGAAGGAGGGCTGAGGGAAGGCAGAACTACCGCACGAGGCGCCATATTCTCTTCGCTAGTATTCACCCGCTTATATTCGCCAACTACCTGGAGATCCGGGACGCGCCCCCTAAGGATTTGGAAGGATCCCAGGTATCGTAGGATTTAATGTTATTAGGATAAAACAGTATACCCTTTATTTTCTAGTGTTTTATTTTTATTTATTATTTGTGTTTGTGCACAGCGGTTCCCGCTTACCGCAGGCCGTGCCAGTTTGACCCCTGTTAATTATTCATGCCACCGCTGGCATGTAGACCGGGTTAGGATGCGGAGGCTGCCAAGGGTGTAACCCGAGGCGACCCCTGCTTGGGTTAGGTCCGCTACCCTGGTCAGCCCACTGGGGCGGCTGGACGCGACGACCCTTGACGGGGATTGACCGTGGTTTCTAGGCCCACGGCCAGCCCCCCCCCCCGAGGTCAGACGTCACCGGGGACGTGAACACCGCCGACGCGGGGCTCGGTCGTGGCCATGGCCTGACCACTTTGGCTGAGCTCCAACTTGTCGATGGACGCGGCCCTAGTGCGCCCGCGACACGGATATTAGAAAAGGCGCTTGCGGCAACAGGTAGCCAAGTTTATTTCAAATCTTTCCGGAATTCAGCTCAACCACTGCGAACAAAATAGCTCAGCCAATCATTAAAAGAAAGTAGGGCACGTCATGAGGCATTTCCATTGGGGGTAGAACACTTTAATACAGTCTTACAGAAAAAAAAACATGAAATGAGTGAAAAGACAAGGGATAGAGGTAAAGCAGACAAGAACAATTGGAAAAAAGAACGGCCGAATGAGACGAATCTTGAATAGATCGATGCCACCTTCACGAGAGCGCCTTAGAAACGGCGGATATGTCCCATTTTCCCCGAGCCAAGCACAGACCGAAACCGCTACTCCAAAACTTCGCTGTTCGTCCGGCACTTGTCGATAAGGGGAGTTGACTCCGGCGTTACACATCTGCGAATGTCTGAGTACGCAAAAACATGAAAAAATGAGATACGGTTTGTTGCGCGTACGATGCCTTTAAGGAATTCGCGACTCACAAGTCGCAAATGATTCCACTACGGATGAGCTCAACGCAAATAGGTTGATGAAGTGGAAAACAGTTAACATGTAAAGTAAGAGAACGACTAAGAAAAAGGTGAGCCAACCACACCAAACTACATGGGACATCTCAAAAAAAAATTTCAAGAAAATTTTAATCAAACTGACGTTGATTGGCGTGCCATCTTCCCATAACCATTGAGATCCTTTTCTGTAACCCGATGTGAAATATGTTCTTCTCTTTTCTGAAAATTAATAGATTGTGAAAACAGTGTTTGTAAGGGGTATCTAAACACAGTGCCCACGACGACGACCGTTTACGATTCTTCGGCATGAGTTGAATGACTCATCGCAGTTCTAGAGTCCAAAAAATACGAGAAGTGGTTTCAGTACTGCCAAAAAATTGTGAACATAGATCCACAATTCACCCAACGATTTTTTTATTCATGTTTTTCATGTACATTTCAAACACAGCTCGAAGTTATCGCTCCAGCCGCGAAGCGGCTGGAGAGGTTTGGTTTTGCCTGGCACTTGTGATCACTTAGATTTTGGTAAAGTAGTTAATAAAACCTGTAAAACAAATTTTCTTGGGATTTCCTTCTGGATTCAAGTGAGAGAGTCTAGAAGACACCCGCTGACAAAATTTGAGCCAAATCGATCGAAAATTAACAAAGTTAGATCGGCAGAAGCTTAGCTAAAATTCGCGTTTTTTCTTGTAACGCGTCCCTCGTGTCCTGTTCCTCGTTCCTCGTTCCTCGTTTCTCGTTTCTCGTTTCTCGTTTCTCGTTCCTCGTTCCTCGTTCCTCGTTCCTGCCACTAGCCACTAACAGTGGTCGCAGGCGATCATTTGGGCAGGTAGGTAAGTAGGTATGTGGACAGATGTGATTACTTACTGTTTAACATTAACTACTTCACCTCTTACTACTCATCATATCAAGTGATATTATCAGTTGGTACACCAAATCGCTTAAACACGTCGTAGGCTGTACTTTTTCGTAGGGAAGGGACAGGGGAAGTGACTAACAAGTTCGGTACTTACTGTTTTACAAAAACTACTTTACTTCTTACTGCTTATCATATCATGTGATATTATCAGTTGGTAGACCAAATCGCTAAAACACGTTGCAGACTGTACTTTTTCGTAGGGAAGGGACAGGGGAAGTGACTAACAAGTTCGTTACTTACTGTTTCACAAAAACTACTTTACTTCTTACTGCTTATCATATCAAAAGATATTATCAGTTGGTGGATCAAATCACTGAAACACGTTGTAAGCTGTACTTTTTCGTAGGGTAGGGACAGGGTAAGAGACTAACAAGTTTGTTACTTACTGTTTCACATTAACTACTTTATTTTTTACTGTTTATCATATCAAGTGATATTATGAGTTGGTAGATCAAATCGCTAAAACACGTTGTAGGCTGTACTTTTTCGTAGGGAAGGGACTAACAAGTTTGTTACTTTCTGATGACGTCATCAGGATGTCATGTAAAGTACATAAGGCATCTGATGACGTCATCAGGGTGTCATGTGAAGTACATACGGCATCTGATGACGTCATCAGGGTGTCATGTAAAGTACATAGGGCATCTGATGACGTCATCAGGGTGTCATGGAAAGTACATAGGGCATCTGATTACGTCATCAGGGTGTCATGTAAAATACACAGGGCATCTGATGACGTCATCAGGGTGTCATGTAAAGTACATAGGGCATCTGATGACGTCATCAGGGTGTCATGTAAAGTACATAAGGCATCTGATGACGTCATCAGGGTGTCATGTAAAGTACATAAGGCATCTGATGACGTCATCAGGGTGTCATGTAAAGTACATAAGGCATCTGATGACGTCATCAGGGTGTCATGTAAAGTACATAAGGCATCTGATGACGTCATCAGGGTGTCATGTAAAGTACATAGGGCATCTGATGACGTCATCAGGGTGTCATGTAAAGTACATAGGGCATCTGATGACGTCATCAGGGTGTCATGTAAAATACACAGGGCATCTGATGACGTCATCAGGGTGTCATGTAAAGCACATAGGGCATCTGATGACGTCATCAGGGTGTCATGTAAAGTACATAGGGCATCTGATGACGTCATCAGGGTGTCATGTAAAGTACATAGGGCATCTGATTACGTCATCAGGGTGTCATGTAAAATACACAGGGCATCTGATGACGTCATCAGGGTGTCATGTAAAGTACATAGGGCATCTGATGACGTCATCAGGGTGTCATGTAAAGTACATAAGGCATCTGATGACGTCATCAGGGTGTCATGTAAAGTACATAGGGCATCTGATGACGTCATCAGGGTGTCATGTAAAGTACATAGGGCATCTGATGACGTCATCAGGGTGTCATGTAAAATACACAGGGCATCTGATGACGTCATCAGGGTGTCATGTAAAGTACATAGGGCATCTGATGACGTCATCAGGGTGTCATGTAAAGTACATAGGGCATCTGATGACGTCATCAGGGTGTCATGTAAAGTACATAGGGCATCTGATGACGTCACCAGGACGTCGTGCCCAGATCGTGCCAAGTGCATAAAGCATCTGGTGACGTCATCAGGACGTCGTGCCAAGGTGGTGCCAAGTGCATAGGGCATCTTCTAACGTCATCAGGACGTCGTGGAAAGTGAGTAGCGCTTCATTTGTAGCGTGCGCAACAAGTTTGTTGCTCACTGAATATTATTGTAATCCATGCAATTCGAGAAAAATATTGAAGCTTTTTCAGGGATATTACTTCGTAATATCAATAAAAAGTGAACAATTCTATCAAAAAGGGGTCTTCCAAGCAAAAAAGGTTCGGTTGGCGTCAGAAACGTTCCAACAAAAAGGGAACAATAGGTAAGTAGAATGAGGAGAGTCTACAAAAAGAGAACAATATTTTTTGAGACTGATTTTCTTGGCCGATACTTCCTAACAGCAAAAACAAACCGTTGCGGTGTTCTACACGGAAGCACTCTGTGGTTCCAAAAATGGTCTAGATTACGCGAGAACCGTTTAAATGTATGTGCATGTGAACCTAATACTTACCCAGTTGCTACGAGAAGCGAAACCAAAGTGCAGCATCTAATGATAGTATTTTCTTATATTCTCGTCAAAATTGAAGTCCATTCTTGGAAACCATTTAACTCTTCCTCGTGAAGTACCACAACGGTTTGTTTTTGCTGTTAAGAAGTATCGACCAGGAAAATCAGTCTCAAAAAATATTGTTCTCTTTTTGTAGACTCTCCTCATTCCACTTACCTATTGTTCCCTTTTTGTTGGAACGTTTCTGACGCCAACCAAAGCTTTTTTGCTTGGAAGACCCCTTTTTGATAGAATTCTAGTTGAATTCGATTTCATGCCCGATCCGGCGATCCATATTTCAGTAACGGTAGCCTTTAAACTTTTAACCCTCGCAACGTAATCATGAATAGCAAAATGCTCACGCTAAAAAAAACATTACTCACAAGGCGTCATATTTGCCCCCGTGCGAGATCGTACCACTCTGTGAGAGCGATCCCCTTTCAGTCGTAATCTGCTACCCAAACAACCTACCAAAACCTTCCGCAATTAGTTGCATCAGGGCAGTACGATCTGCATCGCGTGGCAGTGAGAGAACTCGAAATGAGCAGAGCTCCTGAAAACACAGCGATATATGAGCTTTTTGAAGCGGATATTCGCAACTACATACGAGTATATTTGATTAAATTCAGTGTTCACGAGGAAAATCGTTTTTTTGCTTTTCCACCTACCTTGAAAACGGTCCCATGCTGATTCGAATGTTGTCTCTAAAATCGTACACCTTCTGGGAACGGAGTTATGGTCTCTCAAAAGTTGAGCTAGGGAAGCATTGTGGACGACTTGTCCGAGGCTTGTAACTTCCCTCTTTTGCAGCCGATGTATGCGAGCTGACCTGAGTAAAGAGATAAGTTGAGATTGAAGGGAAGAACGAGGCTATTGGTCGGAAACCATCGCTCATCTCATAATTTCAAGTTGTCATTTGTTAATGTCGGTGGGCGAGCATTGCGATTTTGGGGTTTGCCTTGCGCTCAAAGTGGCAACTTCAGGCTCTTTTGGGGCTCTTTCTGGCTCGTTTTCATGCGTTCTTTCGACGTCAACGTTGCAGCGTGCCCCCCATTACCCATTCCTAGTAGACGCTGAAACACACTTTCCATCGTGAACACTGCACTTAAGAAATCAAATGAAAATTTTCGCTATATTTACTATATTTATACCTAAACGGTGACGAATGAAATTTTGCGTAATTTATAAAAGATTAAATGACATTATTTTTCGAAAAATCTCATAGGAATTTGAATTTTATCAATTCTTTTTCGTTAGTAGGTGGAAATGAACCAAATTCACCTTTGCGTCGGCAAACGATGACGAAAGAGAGTCGAATGTCTGAATGCATTGTCGTCCTGATGGAATAGAGTCAGGAGGACAGACTGAAATTAAAGAAAAGAGATCAAAGTTACTGAAACGAATCTCGAAGAAGGGATCCCACAGTCCACTGTGCACTTCACAGCAGCCGCTCGCCGGCAGTAGGTTGTCAGATACGGGAAACAGCTGCTGTCACCAACACAGGCGATCGAGTAGCTCGCTTCAGTTCGGAGTAGCGCCGGTTCAAACGATATAAGATACCTAAAATATTGGTGTGAACCTCGCATTGAAATAGGGTCAATGCTGTTACTTGTTAAACAATACACAAACAGCACCGATGGCGGGGATGGCCCAGCACCCTTGTTTTGGAGGGGGAAGGCAAAGGGATAGGGGTTCTCAACACACCGAGGGAGGAGTTGTCTCGCCTTTTGCAGCTGTAGTAGTTCCACTCGGGACCAACTCGCCTGCATTGAGTAGCGTGGCGTGTCGAAGTGTAAAATAGGGACAACTCCTCCCTCTGCGTGTAAAGAGCCGCTATCCCGAGGGCAAATGCAGGGGGCGTGAAAATACGGGCGAAGACAAAGTTGCTACTCCTTTAGCGGCATTGTGGGTCGTTGTCGACGCTTCAAAATGCGTGGGCATTGTATTGTAAGCCGTACGGTTCGATTCATGCTGTTATCTCAACCACGTTCACGAGCGTGTGTGCTGTATACTCAGTGTCCGAATCACTCCTTTTCGGATATCCGGCCGGATATCCGAGATTCGGATAATCCGATATCTGCGAATTCGAAGAAACGCATTATCTGAATCGAACTGTTATCCGAAGGGTCAAAAATTCGGATAAAATCGGATAAAAATACATCAACCCAGGATTTTCCTCCTCCTTCCGAAATCGGAAAAGTCGTTGCGGCGCCGCCAAATGAGCGTGGTCAAGTGAGATGAAAAAGTGGCTAGTTATTCAGTGTAGAAGTTTTTTTGGAAAGTTGCTTTGCATACTTTTTACTCGCTAGTTGTCCTGAAAAACCTGTGTATGGATAATACTGTGCCTCCCAACGACGATATAGTAGTTAAAGATTTGTTTTCATATTTTATTAATATACATATAAGGAGTTTCCGAATGAGACTGGCCGACCATGCGGTCGTCGTACGTGGCGGGCGGCTATCACGTGCGCCGCTCTCGTACGAGCATGAAAAGCGACAGTGAGCTTACCCCCGCAGCCATTCACTAGGAGCAGGGCCGGCAGCGGCTGTCAGCAAGCAATCAATCAGCTCCACAGCCGAGGGAGCGACCGTTGGAATACTCGTCTGAGAGCGGCTCATGCGGTGGCCGCATCCCTCGCACGACGGCCGCATGGTCGGCTAGTCTCATTCGAACACAATGAAGATTGAACTTTGTATGTTAACATGCTGCAACAGCAATTAAGTACAACTGTTTGTTCAATTATAGATGTTTTCAAAAGCTTGCCCTCAATACCTGGTTTATTTTTCACCGTTTTGCCTCAACTTTGTTCCGAAAATATCCGAAGTTATCCGAAAACATCCGACCGGATATTCGTATCCGAATCATTGGAAAAATGGCATTATCTGAATCGATCCATTATCCGAAAATTCGGAAAAGCGCATTGTTTGAATAGAACCAATATCCGGAAATTTTTAAATCAGCATTATCCGAATCGATTCATTATCCGAAAAATCATAGTCGGATAACAAGTATAGTGTGCTGCCCTTGAGTAATGCTTGTTCCCCAATGTATAGACAGATTATAAGAAGCCAATGATTTTAAGTAGACATCGAATATACACTGAACAAAAAGGAAGCAAACAGAGGGAGAACAGAGAGAGTCGTTTACCTTCCAACTGAAAAGCACACTTGTTCGGCATAGGATTTCTTCGCTGAATTGATACAGAGCGGCAGAAAACTTCCATTTCGGCCTCGAATCTCCATAATGTCATTGTTCAGTCTGGAAGCAAGGAGAAAGTGTGAATCCAGTTCTATCTTCCTAACCACTACTTTGGAATATGCTCTATTATAATATTAATGCTTTCAGTTGTACGTGGGAGAAAACTCAGAAACCGCAGCATTATTTGCTGAAAATGAAGTCCTTGAGATGAATGCTGAACAGGTCAGGGAAGGAGCTAAGGGAAAGTTGGTAAAAAAGAAATTTTTTGTTGAGAGACAGCAGAGCCTCCACCGACTTTGAAATGACTACTATAGCGTGTCATACAACAATCAGTAACTGGTTTGAAGATCAGCTGCCGCTTCTGGTTATACCCACAACTTTTGGTATGAAACCCTTTGGGGGAGAGGGGCCACTAAGGATTCAGTTGGAGAATGAATGATACCGCTTTCAGATGTCGAAGCATTTCCATGGAGTCTCCACTAAAACAATAACTTTTAGCGCTATCAGACATATGATATCAGCCCAAATTTTAATTTTCATGGATAAATCATTTCATTTTCTCGAGTGCCCCCCCAACGGTTTCAAGCCCAACTTTTTCCCTTCCAGTTTCCTGCCTTCCTTTCCAAGCGCAACGTGTTTTTTCAATTGTGTTTGCAATTGGAACCCATTCACTTCCTCTAACTACATGTTACGCATCCAAATACGTTTTAAGGACCTTATGGAACCAGCGCGCTTGAAGGCAGCAGACACGCTCAAGATAGTATCTATTTTCTGACAAATCAAAGGTTCGGAGCTGATAGTATGGGAAGCTCACAAAAACCAACGAAAAACGGAATACAAATAGAGGAAGAACAGTTTTTTTTTTGTTATGGAGTAAACGTGGACGAGTTACACCGCAGCATGACCGCGCGAGGTTAAGATAGAAAAGCCTTTAGACTCATGCAACCTGCACTAGAACGTTTCCTCCATTAAAAGTATCAAAAACCAGCCAAAAACAGAATATGACCGATAATTGTGGACGAATTTGCGTTGGAGGCGGATTTGTCGGAGCTCATGGGCGGAGTTGTCGAATATTTTTAACTTGGCATTGCTCTTATTTAGAACTTTTGACTCTTTTCTCTTTCAACGGCGTGTGCGTTCTACTAGGGAAAATGCGACCCCAGTACCGTGATTATCTTAACAATTTTTTTGGGCGTGTCTGCTGCCTTCAATCGGAGAACATGGTATCCTCTATAAAACGTCGTAATTCACATCAATCGAGGGCGGGCGGTACGCGCGACGCCTGGGCCTCCGTCTGCCAACCGTCTCTCACTGTCTCTAACCGCCGCTCAGCACCAGCACGCGTAGGAACCATGTGAATTTCGTTGTTTCATAGCCTGTACAATGTATTTATTCAAGTTACTGCCTATAGTTAGCCACAGCTTTTTCACTAAGGAAGCGGCGTGAGGATTCCGCGCTTAAAATTATCTTGCTTTGAGACCACCCTGGAAATCTATTGATTCTTGAATTGTCCACGTGCCACTCTCCATAAATCTTGGCATGTTGACTGAAACTTGTGGTATTCGGTGGTTGAAGCGAGACCAAGATTGTTAAAACCTCTTTATTTGGCTGACGTTTCGGCGATTTTCGCCTTCTTCGGAGGCTGGAAAAACCGAATTAAGATCCAAGAAACTACCCTCCCAAACCCCATTTCATTCTACAGAGAAGGATTCACACGGAAGTGAACCAAAAAAAAAAAGGAAGTTACAGATTATACCAAATTGATTCTTGGCTTCTTTGTAAGGAGTGAAGTGCTGCTCGGCCAGGTTACGAGGGTTACGGGAGATCTCACAAGTGAACACGGCTGTCCCCTCAGTCTCTGCCCGCAGCGAGACGAGTAGAGTATTCTGCTGTCCGACCATCAATGCGATGACTCGGCATGCATGGTATGGATTCGCTTACACTGTCTGCAGACTCTCGCGCAGAGATCCGGCTGGCAGCATTCGTCAACGGTTTCGGGTTTTAGCCTGCCTTTGGCTTAACTGTAGGGTGTTGAGAACGGATTTAAAAGTTCCTAACAAAGAAAAAACTAATATCCAAACAAACAATGAAGCGGATGTGTGAAAATATGCGTTTTCGTGGAAAAATCGCTAAAATGAAACGATTTATAATAAGGAACGTCGATAAATAAAGTAATTTTGCTATGTCTCGGAGTTTTTTCAGTGTTTATTCTTATTTTTACGTATGAAACCGTGAAATAATTAGTGGAGCCTTCTATTTACCGAACCAGAACTTCAACGCTTATAACTTTACCTTTGAGTAATGTTCTTGAATAGAAGATTGCATCGCTGCGATTACAGTCTTAATAATGGTTCGAATTAACTCGAAGTGAAAATGAATGAAGCTAACCCATATAATACATTCATGGGCGTTTATGAGACCGTTTATCACTCTACTGGTGTTCAATTGACTTCTACCAGAAATTTTGAAGAAGGTCATATGACATTTCAAAACCGCGCGCTCTTATCGAATTTCGAGCGTGGGAAAATCGCGGTTGCGCTAACAGAAACAGAAAGTAATATATCTGCTAACATATCGTCTCTGATGGAATTACGTGCGTCCCCAGGAGCAGCAACGACAAGAGGAGATAGCCGCTGAGATTGCGCGCTTCAACGGTCATCACATTTTAGGAGGCGTTCAGCCCACCACTCGGGAGTGCAAAAATTGTTTGGATTTTCTGGCGAGTAGACTCGCTCATTGAGTATCCGGAAACTGCTAAAAAATCATTTTGAAATTTCCCATTGTATTTGAACTGTATTCTACCAAATCTCAATTTGCAGCTGTACACTTGTATTCCTCACGACTTCACTTATGTGAAATACTGAACCAACCGTTATTGTATTTTTCCACTGCATGCCCAATCTCCTGTTTTTTTCTGTGATGGTGAAGCGCTCCACGACTAGTTGATAGAAAAATTGTTTTCATCCGCCTTCTGTAGCAATTTTTCTTGTTCCCGTCATTAGCAAAAAAACCATTCGTGTCATTTCAAATCAGAAAGCATTGTTTATAGAAGCTCGTTTAACCAAACTTTTTGACGGATCAAAAATTGTTCCTAATTCTTTTTCAAGTATAACATTACCAACTTTAATCCATTCAGTCCTTATCATTTAGGTTTGGAATGAGTATCAAAGTCAGTGTATGCACATAATTTTATTCGCTATCTATTCTTTAATCAATTAATTTACTCATACATTTTGTTCGGTGTTTTTTATTTCAATTATTTTTCAAGCGATTCATTTTTTACATCTCTCCAAGTGTCTTTTTCCTTTTCTAGAGTTTTTACCTAGTTATCATTGATTTTTAAACAGCTATGCAGTCATGTTTTTTAATGATTTTGTTTTTATTTTATTTAATTTTTTCAAGTATTTTCTGAGTGCAATTCTAAATTTTATTGAGCTATATTATTTTGATTTTCGCCACGCGTAATAATGTTGTGGCCACATTTTAATTTTCTATTTATTAAGAGAAACTTTATCTATATATGTGTCATGCAATCCACCTATAATTTGATATCTGAAAGTTTAACTTGGACTGTAATGGATTCTACGTCATTCCATGCCGTTAAAAACCCGCTTCACAGCCAAGTGCATCACATTGTTTACCGAAATCAGTTCACATAACCCTAATCTCATCGATTATGACGGTTGGGTGCCTCCGTGATGTCAGTTGGGGTGCTGCAACCCCATCCACAAGTGTGCCTCATTTCTCTGCGCTCCAGCGCTCGGGCTGGGCGGTGGGTGAGAGGCATGCGGCGAGGAGGGTGCGCGACGACGGTGGGAAAATGCCGAGCGACGCATGTTCACTTGTGAGATCTCCTTAGACCGGTTACGAGCAGTCTCCTGGTACAAATTCTAGTTTGGAGAAGCGGAGCGATTTCTAGTGAATACAGCGAGAGGGATGGGAGTAGCACATCTCAATGAATCGCATCCAAAGTCTTTTTTTTTTACAATTTCAGCAACGGGTGGCCGAACGTTGTCGTTCTGGAAGATCGCTCTTGTATGCCTCTTCGCATCAACAGACGATTATGTCTTAATTTCAGGCTCTATTGCATCAATTGTCGTTCAAAAGTTATGATTTCCATGAACTGGAGTAGCTAGCTTTTATGTTAAACAAAGCATTTTCAGCAAAATGCGTTTTCCTACACCAAAGTTGACATGGTTGTTTATATTTTAGCAAGATGAAAAATTTCTTTTGAAAAGACTGCAGAAACACTGAAACTCTGACATGCTACTCTGGTTAAATTGTTGTGCAAATCAACACCAAAGTTGCGCGGCAAAATTTCAAATCCCTCAAAACTTATTCGTTCCCCTAATGCATAGGTAGAGGTACCCGTATAGAGCTAGAACGAACTTTTGCAAAGCGGTCCTTTGAATGTTGTAAGGGAAGAGCGTTATGTGAAGTAATGTTTCTAAAATGGTGATAGAAATATGGGTAGATCAAAAGTTACAGAGAAATGAGAATATGAAACGCTCTGCGCAAATTTTCAATAGACGTGTCAAAATCCAGTATTGCGGTGCACGTCCTATTTCGCATTTGTTGCAAAAGTTGCAGTCTTTAGCCTATCTTGAATAAACCGATTCTACAGTTAGGAAATAAATATTTCCGCTGAGGAACCGGCTCACCGAAAACAAAAAGGTGACTTTTGCTTGACAACTAAAGTACCTATTTATGGAGCCCGATAGGTCTGGTTTGCCTTCGGCGAGGATCGATCTCGACAGTCTGCAGCGACAGCGGCGCCACTTGTCTTTGCGCTACTCGTATCATATTTCTAGCATCATTCACCACTCACTTATTATCACATCAGCGTCTCCTACGGATCGCGATTGCAAGAGCAACAAAGGCAGCCCTGTAGATGTCACCCAACTGGTTCCTGTCAGGGCTAGATATCGTGTAATATTTCCTTCCGTTTTCGGTCTATTTCTTGGTTTGGCTGAAATTAGCCTTCGGATCGAGGTGTAGGTGGGTGCACCTTTTATAGCTTGATAGGTGTCAACTGAGTTCCACTTCGAACCTCATTCAAACCGCTGGAACGTCGACCGAAGAGACTTTTGTCCAACTAGGCTGACTGCGAAAAATACCTCGGCAGGATCGAATGCCTCATGAAGTGTTTGACCAGAAGTAATGTAAAGCTGCAGAGGGTCAATAGGGTAAGTTGTCAATGAAAGAAGCGGGTAGACATCCGTTGGCGCAAAGTTCTCAGTGGCGAAGTCATTAATGGAAGCCCGAAGGAGATTGTCCGCCCACGCGGTCTGCGTGGGTGTCGAGCGGCTGCCGCGAATACATTTTTTGGACTTGAAAATCAATTAGCGGGAATATTCGACGGATGAAAAATATTATACCGATCAGCTGGTCGCTATCATGGGAAGGCTCATACAGAGCAATGCCTTCGCGACGGCAGCTCCACGTGCACGCCGACCGCGCGGGAGGACAGTCCCATTCGGACAGACATTACAAGGATTAAAAACAGCAATAATTATTGGGTAGGAGAATAAAATTTCCCGCTTTTCTGTCTTGATTTTTTTCTCGTTATTTTCTGCTTTGTTTAGCAAAGTGTGACATAGCATTCGAGAGCACATTTCTTCCTCTGTCTAATGCTCTTTGTCGCTTCCCATGGAATTCAGTCATTTTCGAGTTCAACACTTGATTACATTGTGTGTTCCATGTCTGAGTTATTTAAGATTTTCACCTTTGACTACAATTTAGGTTTCAAATTTTCCATAACTGAATGAACGTCTGACCCCTTAAAAACACAGTACACCCGCAGACATGAATTCTGAAATTTTCTTGTAATTGTGTAGTAGACCCCCCTGTATAACACCTGCCCCATCTCGGAATTCCAACTGTTCCAAATAAGCTGGATATGGGCGGCGGCCCACGGGCCCGATCCTCTCAGCCACCACCATGGACCACATTACTTCTTTGATTTTTCAACTCAATAAAGGCTAGGCGCATGAACAAGTTCCAATCGGGTTCTGGGTTTTGGCTTTATTGCCCACCTCTCTCTTCAGGCTGATTCGCTCTCGTGCAGCGACTTCAACTGAAGAAAAATACAAGCTCGAGACAACTCGTCCACCGGTTTTTCGCATATAGAATTTAGGCGATTTTCAAGAGATCATAACTCCGTTTGTGGGGAGCCTTGGACGATTTTAGAGATATCATTGTGTTCAATGTGGGATTCTCTCCAAAACGAGCGCAAAATCTGGAGAACAACTGTCGAGTGTTCTGTGCCTTTGAAGTACTACATAGGTGATAGCTTCAAAACAGGTTTGCGGAAAATCCTCAGTGGGGTGAATTTCGCATTTTCGAGTCTCCAAAATTCGTAGATAACTTATATGAGGAATTTACTACCCAAAGACATTTATTTGCGATTTATCTTTTCAAAAACCGCTTTTTGATCTTTTTTTTTCGATTGTTGAAAAATTTGTCGACAATAATTTTTCGCAAAATTCACAAAATAGTAATCTTAAACTATAAAATGCTTCGTAGAACTCTTATGTTAAAGGCAGTGTTCACGATGAAAATCGTTTTTCTGTTCGCTCGCCTATCTTGAGAACGGCTCCATGCTGATTCCAAAGATGTCTCTGAAATCGTACAAGACCTTCTGGGAACGGAGTTATGGTCCCTCACAAATTGAGTTAAGGAAACATAGTGGACGAGTTGTCCGAAGCTTGTAAGTTCCGTCTTTTGCAGCCGATGCATGAGAGCTGACCTGAGTAAAGAGAGAAGTTGAGAATGAAGGAATGAACGGGGCTAACGATTGGAAATCATCGCTCATCTCACGATCTCGAGCATTCATTTTTCTACGTCGGTGGGCGTGTGATGCGCTTTTGGGATTTGCCTTGCGCTCGAAGTGGCAACTTCGGGCTGTTTTGAAGCTTTTCCTGGCTCGTTCTCATGCGTTCTTTCGACGTCAATGTTACAGTATGCCCCTCCACTACCCATTCCTAGTTTAAACTGAAACACATTTTTATCGTGAATACTGTCTTTAAAAATCAGTTCTTGAAGCCTTCTCATAGAAGACATCAATGATTTACCAAGTGACCTGCCTACGGGCTCACTTTGCTCCGTTTACGCCGACGACTCCAAGATATATTCCATAAATGACCACGAGAAGCTGTAACAGACGCTTAAAGGCAGTGTTCACGATGATTTTCATGCCCGAGTCTCAAAACAATGCCTTGGCTACCAACTGTTACTAAAATTACGAAGAAACGGCGAGAAACGCACTAAATCTTCACAATTCAGAAATACTATGCTCTGGGCTGGACTAGATGTCCGGTGGTATGAACATGTTCACGGTGGTTGTCACCGGTGAAATATGGGGCTAACCGAAAATGGGAAAATATTTCAGGCAAAACAGTATTAGTTAGGGTCTGGAGAAATGAACGGAGCAACAGAGATTAGAGAATTGCAAATAACGGGTCCACAAACGATTTCATTGTCACATCAAACAGTTACACTGAGAGTAAAGAAGCACGGTGAGAGTAAAGGATTTCTTGCCCTTCTGGTGCGTTTTTCTCGCTTTATACGTCATTTCAGTTCTACTCGGGGGCCAAACAATCGATTCATCGATTAATCTCAAAATCGAAGTTTATCGTGAACACTGCCTCTAATGCAGTGACTGACTGGTCGAAAACCTACCCTTAATTACACCTGCCGAATGCGAGCTCTCAATTCGTGCGGATAAGCGAGATATAGGAGGAAGCCACTCTGGGGCGCCTATCTCGAGAAGTCACATTGGCACGCCTCTTTTACGATCTTTCGAGCTAAACAGAGGCGAGATGAGCGATGATTTTCAAACAATATCCCCGTTCTTCCCCCTCATTCTCAGCCTCTCTATCCATTCAGGTTCGCTCGCATACACTGGTTGCAAATAGAAGTTACAAACCTCGGACAACTCGTCCACAATGCTTCCGCAGCTCAATTTTCGAGGATTCATAACTCCGTTCTCAGGGGGTGTTGTACGATTGCATTGAAATCAGCGTGAGACCGTTTTCAAGGTAGGCACGGAAACAGAAAAACGATTCTGAGGTTGAACTGTGCCTTTAAAGGCACATTCCAACTTCAGAACAGTTTCTTAATTTTTCATAGCACATTTTGGAGAGAATTTCAGGCTGATGACAATGGTGTCTCCAGAGTCGCTCGGAACCCACTATGAACGGAGTTATAGTCCCTCAAAGATTGTGAATTCGACATCTGAGAAACTCGTGGACGAGTTGTCTCGGCTGTGTTATTCCTCGTCGTTCGCAGCCATCACACTGGAGCAGACTACACTATAAAGCTGGACCGATAAAAAATGGAAGAACGTAGGTTTGGATTGAAATCTATGGCGCCTCTCGTCCCAATTGAGACCGAAAACCCTGAAATGAGTGGAGCGAATGAGTGATCATTCGGGGGGGGGGGGCGGAGGGGATGGGTGCTCATTTTTTCTCGCTTATTCTGAAAAGGGAGATTCTGCTCTTGGCAGGGTTGCTACACACAGCGGCCAGATCATAATATCAAATTTTTCCCACGAGTTTGGGCTGGGACATAACACCTGCCAAGAGAGAGCTCTCAATCCCTCCAAAAAGGCGAGATATAGGAAAAAGCCACTCTGCAAGAAGCCACTTTCGCTCGTCTCCTTTGACGACCTTCAGAGCTCAACGAAAGTTTTCCGTCAACAGCCCTTCTAATCATTCTCAGCCTCTCTCTTTACTCAGATCCGCTCCCACACATCAGCTGCGAATGGCGGAAGTTACAAGGCTGGGAAAACTCGTTCATTTGAAAGCCATAACTCCCTTACCAGGGATTTTGTACGATTCCAGAGACATCATTGGAATCTGAGTGGGACAGTCTTCAAGATGAGCAGAAAATCTCGAAAGACATTCTAAGACTGTGGTGTGCCATTAACGAGGGTAAATTGTGGTAATTTATTCACGCACCCATAATTGTAGACCCTTGACATTCGATATTCTACGGGAAACTCAGATTCAAAGGCAGTGCTCGGGATAAAATACACTTGTCACCTTTTTCTCTGAACTCTTTTCTGGATTCAGAGTAGTAGGATCTATCTGAAACTGCGAAAAAATCCATTTTGGGCCAAATTATCATCCTCAACTTTCCGGTCTCTGTATGGTGGACGAGCACGCTCCAGCATGGCCTTCGGACTAGCCTGTTCGAATATTTGGGCCCTCGTTGAGTTGAACATTGAATGAAGGGCCTATTTTCATTGTTTAACTGTTGTCTTAACTTTTTTATTGTTTAAATTTGAAATTGTTTCTGGCTGTGAACGTCAATGAATTTGGGCTATACTCAGCATTAGACTCCAATTTTTTTAGGCGTAATTGTGCACTACTGCACGGATCGGCAACTCAGGATCCTCATGATTCTGATTGTAGCCCATTTCTTGCCGAGTAGCCTTTGTGATATTTGATCCGTTTGCGGACCAAACTGATCTTTTTGAGTGCCTCAGCAATTTTTTTCATCGCCTTTATGGAGTTGCCTGAGCACTGCTTTCCAATCAAGTCTAAAGCTATGCTTCTATCGCTAGCATGTACAATACCCGCGCTAAGTTTTGTTAAGAACGGAGAGCATCTGGCAAACTTGTCAAAAAACATCCAATGCATGTAACTTTTTTAATGAAGACTCTTTTTTGAATTCTGAAAACGCTATCATAATCACAGATCAAATTGCTACTTAATTATGTGACTTGTTTGACAAGGTTCCTTAAAATCGCTTTGTTTTCGAAGGAAATAATTTTTGCAATCGTTTTTCGAAAACGTCGCGCGCGGCGAAGTGCGGCGAAACGTCGAGTAGTATTTGTTCAAGTGATGGAGGAGAAATCTGTGTAGTTTCGTCATAATTTAGTTGCAGGTAAGAAAATCTCAAGGCTTGTTCAAGTTGACTTTTCGAAGACTTTCATATAAAGGCAGAGTTCACGATAATCTTTGGTTTTGAGATTATTCGCTAAATCGATTTTTCGGCCCCCGAGTAGAACTGCAATGACGAAGAAACGGAGAAAAACGCACCAGAATGGCACGAAATGCTTTACTCTCAACCCGCGTCTTTACTCTCAGTGGAACTGTTTGTTGTAACAATGAAATCGTTTGTGGACTCGTCTTCTGCAATTCTCTATTTTGTTTTGCTCCGTTCTTTCCTTAGGACCTTGACTAATACTGTTTTGCCTAAAATATTCTTCCATTTTTGATTAGCCCCATTTTTCACCTGTGACAACTACCGTGAGCATGTTCATCCAACCGGACAACTAGTTCAGGCCAGGCAATAATATCTCTGAAATAAGACGAATAAGCGCGTTTCCCGCCGTTTCTTCGTAATTTTAATGACACTTGGTAGCCAACGCATTGTTTTGAGTGGAAAACTCGAGAAAGAAAATCATCGTGAACACTGCCTCTAAGAGTCAAGGGCTTTCGCAACAAAACTCGGACTTTTCAGGAAGTTCTTAAGCGTGTTTATTGAAGGGTTTCGAAAATTCAACTGGCACAAACCTTGAGATGCTCTCACCTGCACCTGATTTATGAAGAAAGCATACAGATTGCTTTTCAATTACTGGTACAAATACTGCTCGAAGTTTCGCCGCACTTCGCCGCGCGCAGCGTTTTTGAAAAACGACTGCAAAAACTATTTCCTTCAAAAACAAAGCGATTCTAGGGAACTTTGGCCAACAAGTCACATATTCAGGTAGCAGTTTGATCTGTGAATAGGATAGCGCTTTCAGAATTCAAAAAAGTCTTCATTCAAAGAGGTTACAAGCATCGGACGTTTTTTGCCAAGTTTGCCAGATGCTCCCAGTTTTTACAAAACTTAGCGCGGGTATTGTATTTACTGTTCTTGTTATTACAAACGTACGATACTTCTGATAGAGGCACGAAAACCTTGACAGCTTCTAATTTGGGACACAGATCTGAGAAAGCATCACCTGAAAACGAGCTCGCCCGATGTCTGCCGAGCGATGGCCAGCAAAATCCAGATTAACATAAGCTACATCCAAAAAAAGAACACCGTGTAGTATACGAAAGTAATTATCAGAGTGAATCAGTATTGACGAAATGTGAATGGCAGGCGGAAGAGGAAGGACAGCACTGTGAACTCATGATACGAGGGGGTGGAGCTGGCGACCAGTTCGGAGGGGAGGGTATGCTTAAAGCAGCGCAGTGCGGGGCGTCATAGAAGTAGCGCTCGAAACGAGCTTCGCGTCCCAGTAGCAAACACCGCACACATAATGGCGATACATCCACACCGAATGAAAGGCGGCTTACGACGGGATCAAGGTCTATACCAGACCACTTATTCAACAACAATGCCCAAAGCCCATCAGACCTCAACGATGGATTTCAATTTTGATACTTCTTTTTACAAACAGGGAGATCGGGAGATTAAAATATCGACTTAAAAGCAGTGTTCACGATAATCCTCAATTTCGAGATTACTTCCTATATTGATTAAGTGGCCCCGGGTAGAGCTAAAATGACGCAGAAATTGAGAAAAACGCGCCAGAAGTACTCGAAATCCTTAAAGGCAGCATACACGCTCGCAAAAGTTGTTGAGATAAATACATTAGTGGGTTTTTACGGGCCCTATAAGAGCCCTCACGAAGTTGGCAGAGTTGAAAACGAGTTTAAATGACCGTATTTGAGCCGTATTGAGTCACAAAATCATCCTTTCCCCGCCCATCGATACGGGCTCAGGCCCTCAATACAAATGTTCAATGCTCAATTACAGTCATTTTGGCTCATTTTTTACGCTTCTAAAGTCATAAGCATTCCATAAAGCGCCGTACGAGTACATTGGCGTCGTTATCCCAACAAATTAGCCGCTAGCTCCGCTATTTCAGCCAATGCAGTGCAACTCGTCCACTTCTGGGCCAATATATGTAGAACGAACCGTTATATCTTCATTTCAGTTGATTTTTTTTTCGATTTTTTCGTTATCTCTGAATATTAGCAGCTTCAGACCTTTGATTCATTCCATAAAGTTGGTATCATTTTTAAGCGTGTATGCTGGCTTCAAAGGCACAGTCCAACCTCAGGATCGTGTTTCTGCTTTTTAGCCTATCTTGAAAACGGTCCGACGCTGATTCCAATGAAGTCTCTGGAATCGTACAAGACCTTCTGAGAACGGAGTTATGGCCTCTCAAAGTTTGAGTGGCGGAAGCATGGTGGACGAGTTGTCCGAGGCTTGTAACTTCCGTCATTTGCAACCGATGTCTGCGAGCGGACCTGAGTGGGTAGAGAGACTGAGAATGAAGGGAAGAACGGGGTTATTTATCGAAAATCGTAGCTCATTTCGCCACTGTTGAGCTCGAAACATCGTAAAAGGGGCGTGCCAAAGTGGCCTCCGTGTGTGGGCGCCCCAGGGTGGCTTCCCCCTATATCTCGCTTATTCGGGGAAATCACTTGGCAGGTGTTATATGGGGTGGGTCCACTTCATAATTAGGTGGTTTTATCAGATTTCGCCCCTGAGCATGGACTGTGCCTTTAAAGGCAGCGTACGCGCAAAAAACCGTGTTCAATTTTTCACTATTCTGGGCAGGTAGGCCTACAAGGTTGTGATATATCGCAAGAAGACCACCCGAAACACTCAACCTTTCAGAGAAAAACCCGTTTGAAAACCCCGGAGTATTTAGCTTTCTTTTTTCAGCGTCTGTCCGGTGTGTCTTGTGATACACACAAATCTCGGAATTGCTGGACGTCTGTAAGGGTTTAGCCCCTCTAACTTCTTAGTTTGATTATTTCTTTTGGCCTTTTCATTGTCAAGAATTTTCTAGAAATAAGAAGCTTCCAATACACACGTTTGAACGCAAGGATTTATCGAAATAAAGAATATAGAAATTTAGAATTGCCGCAGCCTGTTGTGGCGCTTATGCTCCTCGTACTAGATGATCGACCGGGAGAACGCCTTTTCAGACCACGAGGCGGTTTTCAAGAGGCTGTAGCATTATGGATACGCAGCAATGAGGTCAAATATTGAATTGAAAAGAAAAACCTATTGCGATTTTCTGCGCAGACGCTGCCTTTAGGCCCTAGTTATACATCAGCGTTTCGCTGCGGCTGGCCTCTGCGGCATGTCTGCGATTGGTCAATTTCGAAATCTGATCAATCGCAGACGTCCCGCAAAAACCAGCGGCAGCGCAACGCCGATGTATAACTAGGGCCTTAGGTATCACCCTGCCTTTCAAGAATCACAGGAATTGATCGTTCGGAAACTGAAATCTTTTGTGGACCCGTCCTTTGCAATTCTCCACTCTCTATTGCTCCGTTCTTTCCTTAGGGCCCTAACTGATCCTGCTCTCCATAAAATATTCTGCTATTTTCGATAACCCAATTTTCCACTTGAGACAACCACCGCGAACATGTTCATCCTACCGGACAACTAGTCCATGTTATAGAATAATGTCACTGAAATATGACGTTTTATTGCGTTTCTCGCCGTTTCTTCGTAATTTTAGTAACACTTTGAGGGCAACGCATTGTTTTATGTGAAAAACTCGGGACGAAAATCATCGTGAACACTGCCTTTGAACACATGGTCCCCCACGATCCTTACTCTCGAGCAGAACAACATTGGTAAGGGTCCAGAGAAAAAAAAGTAGCATGAGTGGGTTGAGAATTTCAGAGGACGGGTTTAGAGAAGGTTTCCTTGTCACAATAAACAGTTTCTTTGAGAGTAATGAGGCGGGGTGGCTTCTAATGTCTTCCTGGCTCCTTTTTCCGATTATTCCCGGGGACTCAGTAATCGTTCGAAGGTAACATTTAAGATTATCATTGTTGGTGATTTTCCACACTAAAATGATAGGCAGGAAGGATCTTAGGCTTCCAGTGTCGAAATAACGGTTGAAAACGAGCCAGGAATGGCAACATAACGAATGCAAACGAGCGTTTTGAAGTCACCAGGGCGCCTCATGCCCCTTTTCCGCCCTTCGATGTGAAAAAAAAGTGAAAATACGAGATTGTGATAACAGCAAATAATCAAATCAAGGAGGTACTGATACGTGAGATAAATCGCTAATTGCATAACTCCTCCTTGCTCAAAATTCATCGTCAGCAAACGAGGACCTATTTTTATACAAAAACACCGCTTTCGCCTCCTTTTTGAGCTCGCCTTGCTATATAGGGCACTAGAACTTCCGTAAACCGCGGAGACATCGAAAGTGAAGCTTATTGTGAGCACTGCCCTCAAAGGCACAGTTCAGGCAGGCTAAGGGACGAAATCAGAAATTCCCACATGGTTGTGAAGTAGACCTACACCATATATAACACCTGTCAAGTAGCGAACTCTCAATTCCTGCGGATAAGCGAGATATAGGAGGAAGCTACTCTGGAGCGCCCACCTTGTGAAGCCTCTTTGGCAAGCCCTTTTTACGATCTTTTGAGCTGATCAGTGACAAGATGAGCGGAGATTTTCGTTCAATATCCCCGTTCTTCCCTTCCTTCTCGGCCTCTCTATCCAACCAGGTCAGCTCGGCTACATCGGTTGCAAATGACGAAAGTTACATGCAAGCCTCGTAGAACTCGTCCACCATGCTTTCGCCGCTAAATTTCGGGAGGGCCATAATTCCGTTACCAGGGGGTCTTATACGATTTCAGAGACATCATTGGAATCAGCGTGGGGCCGCTTTCAAGATAGGCAGGAAAACAGAAAAACGTTTTTGAGGTTGGACTGTGCCTTTAAGAAAATAATCCCGAGGTTGAAGAATATCGTAAACTCATGCTTGCGACTTTTAAAGGCGGTGTTCACGATAATCATTCTCAGCGATTTCCCACACTTAAATCATAGGCGAGGAGGATCCTAGGCTCCCAGTGTCAAAAGAACGGCAGAAAGCGAGCCAGGAATTTCAAGGAACGGCTGCAAACAAGCGTTTCGGGAGTCCCAGAGCCGCCCCGTGCTCCATCTCCGCCGCCTCGATGTGAAAAAATAATCACTCAGATTACAGGATTGATCAAGTCAAAGAAGTGCTGATAAGTGAGCTGATCGCTTCACTGCACTGATAGGTATCATCCTTCACAGCGGTGCACTGATAGGCATGATCTTTCACAGGAGATCAGCAATAAAAACTGAAAAATAATTTATTGGGTGTTATGTGCCTCTAACTAGAAGTGAGCTGAAACACTTGGCTGCATTGATCATCTTTCATGGCGGTCTAATCTTCCACACTCAAAAATCAACACGAGCAAGGGAGGGCCTATTTTAGCACGAAAATACCGCTTACGTTCTTTTCAGCATGCTCTGCTTTATGGGGCAGCAGAGCTTCCGTGAACCGTGAAGACATCGAAGGTGAAAGCCACTGTAAACACTGCGTCTATGGGTGTTTTCAACTATGATTTTCGTTCCAAAGTTTCCGGCTCAAATTAACGCGTTAGGATCTGTCCATAGCGAACGACAGGCGGCAAGCGTCAAGGCGTCGAAGCGTAATGTGCCAGCGCTGAAACGCTGGCGCATGACGCTCGACGGCTGGCGCATGCAACGTGTCCGAGGACGGCACGGGCTTAACGATGGTATTGATAATTTTAAAGACAGCCGCCCGGGCCGCTAAGCCCCCACCATCAGCCACAGGCCGGCTGCAGTGGTCGCTGGGGAGTCAGATCAATAAGAAATGTTGAAGATGCAAACCCCCAGCTTCACTGGACGCTAGGACGTCTGCTATGGACGGAGCCTAGAGCCATGTTTTGGCTGCAGGTGGTCGCTGCGGCCATGCGAGGGACAACTCTTCCTCCTTCATCGCGCGCAATGGAAAGGCGCTCCAATAGTGATCGCTTCGTAGCAAACGTCCTACATCGCGGGGTCGCGGCGACGAAATCCTATGTTTTACTGCTTCGCTGCTGGACGAGCATTCTCGATGGTCGCTGATCATGGCTGCCATCATGGCAGCGATGGAGCGATTGCCAGCGAATGACACGTTTCGTCTAGTGAACGTTGACCCTTTCACATGGCAAGATGAGTGCTTGCGAGTCGAAACGTGTTATTGATGACTACCAGCCATTAACTTCACTGACTGATTGGATTTCTTCGTTCATCCGTGAGGCTATGCACTATAAACAGAATCGCTGTCGCTGCTACATCGCTGCAGCAGCGGCTGCAAAATCGCTACGATGAAAAACAGCAGCGGTGCAGTCAAAACATGGCTTTAGCCACCGAATGCTACCATAATCACGAGAGACGTCGAAAACCCACTAAAACGCCTTATTTCACTGAGATTTTTCCCTAGTCTGGACCGGTTAGATGAACATGTTTTTAGTGGTTGTCACCGGTGAAAACGGCGTCAATCGAAAATGGAAGAGTACTCTGTGTTGGTTAGGGTCCGAACGAACGCAGCAACAGAGAGTGGAGATTTTTATGGGATGGGTCCACAAAAGATTTCATTGTCACATTCAACAATTACACTGAGAGTAAAGAGGCGAGATGAAAGTACAGCTTTTCGTGTACTTTCCGTGCGTCTTTCCCAATCTTTTCGTCATTTCAGCTCTACTAGGGAGCCAAGCCATCGATCTTGTAGATAAACTCGAAATTGAAGATTATCGTGAACACTAGACTTGGGACCGAATCGAATAAATATCCGAATAATATTCGAATAATTCGAATATCGAGTATTCGAATATTCGATTCAGTCCGGAATTTAAATTTCGGATTTATTCGAATATTCGATTCATTCGGAATACAAGTTTTGGGATTGATTCGAATATTCGACTTATTCGGGGAATAAAACTTTGAATTTATTCGAATATTCGATTCATTCGGGAATACAAGTTTTGGGATTGATTCGAATATTCGACTTATTCGGGGAATAAAACTTTGAATTTATTCGAATATTCGATTCATTCGGGGATACAAATTTTGGGATTGATTCGAATACCCGGAAAAATTCAGTGCCCCACATTCGAATTAGACAAAACCTATTTTGTTTACCTTTGAAATAGAAACCCTTTGAAGTATTTTTCTGCAAGTTGAGCTATCCATTTTTGTGTGTACGATTTCCGCTGTTCGTTCTTGTGCGCAGGTCACCCGTTCAGGGTCAAGCAACCCGTTGGAAAAACTGCGATCATGGGTGCGATCCCCCTGCAGCGATGCCGAAATAGGCGGCCGCGCTGAGTCCGCTTTTTTGCCCCGCCCACTTTCTTTTTCCTTAGATAAGGAATTATTTTGGCTGATTATGATTATTCGACTTCTTTACTTTTTATATTTTTTTATTCAGGTCAGTGATATTTGTGAAGGTTTCGACCTTGGTGCCGAAAAAAATTAACGACAAAACATTTTATTTACCAATATTAATTTTTTATCCAACAAACGCCCAACTACTATTTGAAAAATAGGGTTTTCAAAAAAAAATTCCCCTTGCGAACAGGAAAAATCGCCCAAAAGTGATTTTTTTTTTCAGTTTGGCCCAATTTTGCTTGTAGTCGACTCAGAAACACTTCGAACGGTTTTCCACACAGTTTCAGCCCCATCAGACCGGTTTTTGAGCCGCTGGCCACCTAAATGCTCCTCGAAATCGGATTTTTCGGTATAAGAAAAAAAGGGTTTTAAGGACCTTCTGGTGTCTTTTGTACTGCCATGAGGTGCCGTCTAAAAGCCAAGGCTGTAAAGGCCATTTGGAAATAAAACGGCCTTTTAACACTACTTTATCCAACGGGGAATTTTTTTATTTCTCCCTCTATATGCGCAGCTTTGATTTTTTTCCGGTTTCCAGGTCCGTCTATTTTACCGAACCGCTGAGTTACGGCCCATCAGAGCATTGTGCATGACACTGGAAGCCCCCCCTCAAAAAAAACCAATTTTCGCTGCTTAGACAATTGCAATTTTGACGAGTATTTAGGTCACCAGCGGTTGACACACAAATCTGAACAACTCGTGGTTGTGTAGAAAACATTCTGTGGTGTAGCTGGGTTGAAATCGAAAAAAAGGAAGCGAAAAAACACGACGGTGCGACCCCCCCAATTTTGAAGTTTGGTGGCGATCCCCCACTTTGGAAAATTTGTAACATTGCTTGACCATGCTCCCGTTGCGCGCTGTACACAAGCACCAGCCCCTGTGGGGTCGATTGCAGTCCCGCCGCCGGAAGATGCGGCAGCGTGCAATGGAGGAGTATCGATCATGTGGCGTGAGCAGTCTACTAGAAGTCGCATGACTCCTAGTAGACTGCTCACGCCTTTGGAAGCACAGAAACAAGTCAAAAATACTACATTTTAGCAAAGCAAATCGAAAAATTTCCGCAACCCCGCCTCCGAGCTTTTGCAACCCCGCCCCAACTCAGAACTTCGTTCCGGCCTTCCCGGTGCGAAAAAAATTGCATTTCGGGCCACCCGGACACTAAAAATCGGGGCCAGATCCCGGTCCGGGCGACCCGCCAATCTTTCCGGGCGACCCGCTAACCCCTCGATTGTTACCAGCCACCCGGATGACGAAAATTGCCTTCCCGGTGCAGCGAATTAGCGTGTGAATGTACGTTACGGAGGACTAATCTACAACTCTGATGAACTCTTGGGACGATCCCCAACCCAAACTCATTCCATCCCCACCGACAGCTGGGGACGATCCCCTAAAGTGGGCGGAGTTGGTCCCTCCTAAGTTCGCTATTGGAAGGGACCAATGTTGAGCTTTGCAGGGACTAAGTTGGCCGTGGTTGGTCCCTCCTAAGTTTGTTATTGGGAGGGACCAAAGCTGAGTTTTGCAGGGACTTAGTTGGCTCTGTAAAGCCGTTCTCAGGGAGCCGGGTTTCAAAATGCTTACCATACCGCTTACCTTTCCGCTAGCTTCCTCGATCGCTACGTGTGTACTGTGCTAAAACTGCTCAGTAGACTTACGCATTTCCTCACAATCCATATAAAAACGTTAATCAACACAAAATCCATCAGAAATTTACTTCCAATGCAATTTCCTACAAATTCAAAGCCAAATCCAAAATCAAAAACTGAAAAAACGCTAACAACACAGTATGAATCTCGTACATGAAGAAAATGAGGTCTTCTCACAAGCTGTAAGCAGCAATGATACAGGTTTAACATATACAGGATTAACGCCATACAGAAATGATATTTCATAATTTCACAAGAATACCAGCGGCCATGGAAAGAAAATCTTCAAATGAAAGGCAAACTATCCTGGGCAACCCGAAGGCTGCATTTAATGCAGGTCCCACAATGTGAATTAGAGAAGGCTAATAACGTGCCCAAAATGAGAATATACATCGAAATCAACAACAATATGAACCAAATTGTAACGATTTCGGCCAAGATGAGCTCCGTCTTCGACGTACACTCATCATTACTGCGCAGTGGTGGACGGCTCATTCACGACTACTCTCCTCTTCTGAAATGTGTATTGTTACACAAGAAACAACTCTGCGAGTTTTTACCGAGAATTAGCCGCGAAATGCCTGCTTGTCGCGTAATAGCCGTCAAATAATGGTTGCCGCGAAATAGCCGCAGAATAATAGCTAAATAACGCTGGCCGCGAAATGGCCGCCAAATATGTGGTCTGCTTGGGTCTGCTGAACCGTGCCCTACTCCGGAAAGGTAAGGGTAAAATCGGGTTTCTTGATCACCCACTATTACTGCTTCCCCTTACATGAGCGTATTTTCGTTGTGATTGACGGTATTGTTGTCTGTAATTGTGAATGAAGGTAAGACCGGCAGTAAAAGTTTGCAGCATCATTTCTAGATTGGTGGCTGTGTTAAAAGCACCAGTTGCCAGGAAATGGCCGAGAAACAGCCCCCTCCAGGATCCACAACGGCTCCTGGTGGGCTATTTCTCGTCCATATCTCGGCCGAGCAATGGCCGCGAAATAGTCTGGATATAGCCTACCAGGAGCCGCTGCAAAGCCTGGTGGGCTATTTCGCGGACAATGTGGTCTCGGCCGGGCACTGGCCGCGTAATAAACGAGAAATAATCGAGAAATAGCCGCAAAATAGCCGAGAATTAGCCCATCGGGAGCAGCTGCGGTGCCTGGGGGGGGGCTGTTTCTCGGCCAAATCTTCTAGAGAGATAAGAAAAAACAAATTAGCTTACCGGCTTAGCAGTGAGATGATTTTTTTTTTGCGAAGGGTGAAGTGGCGTACCACAGCTCTAAAAAATCATATACTCTCAATCTTTGGGTTGTGGTCGCTAAAGTTTCCACCTACTAGATCACAACGCAACGTTATCGCTCCAGCCGCGAAGCGGCTGGAGAGGTTTGGTTTTGCCCGGGACTTGTGATCACTTGGAATTCTGTGAAGTAGTTAATAAAACCTGTTAACCCATTCACGACCACGTGTCCCACCGGTGGGGTACGCGTTGACTACCACTTCGGACAGCGTGTCCCACCGGTGGGACACCCTTTTCAAAAATCGATCTCTCCGAAACAAGAAACCACTTTCGAACCTGCATGTGATCAATGTGTTGATCTACACAAGACCTAAATAAAAACCTCGTGGTCCATCAGTAGGTCAGATGCAGCAACATATTTAGAACTTTCTAAATTCAGGTGGGCTGAAGTAGAGGAAAAAACGGCTGCAAAGAAGCTTTAGAAGCCCCTAGTGATTTATTTTTCTTTCTATTGCTAGCTTTTAGGTTGCTTAGTGCAAACCTATCGTTTGAAACTCGTTTACTTTTCTGAAAGCGTTGCAGCTCAGTCGACCCCGTTTCGGTTTTGAGTAATCGTTTCTCGATAACGAAAGCGTCTCGGAAGCTCAAAATCTGATACTGTCCGACCATCTTTGCTAGCTACACTATGGACACAATAAAGAAAAAGGAATTACCCGTGGGACGATATTCAAGCCAGCGTGTCCCACCGGTGGGACACGTTATACGGTGACGCAATATTGCACGCGGTCCGAACGTGCAGCCACCCAAAATTAGGCGTGGTCGTGAATTGGTTAAACAAATTCTCCAGAGATTCCCATCGGAATATAGGTGAGAGGGTTCAGGAGGCACATGCTGACAAAATTTGAGCCAAATGGGTTGGAAACTAACAAAGTTAGATCGGCGAATCCTTATCAAAAATTCTTGTTGTGCGCGTGTTACTGCTTGGTGCTTCGTGCTTCGCGCTTCGTGCTTCGCTCCTCCTCGTGCGTTACGCACCCTTAGTAGTGGTCACTGCCAATGGTCGCAGGTGATCAGTTGAACAGGCAGGTAAGTTGGTATGTGGATAGATAAGCAGACTGGTGAGTGGGTAGACAATGAGTACTTACCGTATAACATTAACTGCTTCACTTATTACTGCTTATCATATCAAGTGATATTATCAGTGGGTAGATCAAATCGCTAAAACACGTTGTAGGCTGTACTTTTCGATGGAAAGGGACAAGGAAAGTGACTAACAAGTTTATTACTTACTGTTTAACATTAACTGCTTCACTTATTACTGCTTATCCTATCAAGTGATATTATCAGTTGGTAGATCAAATCGCTAAAACACGTTGTAGGCTGTACTTTTCGATGGGAAGGGACAAGGAAAGTGACTAACAAGTTTGTTACTTACTGTTTAACATTAACTACTTCACTTATTACTGCTTATCATATCAAGTGATATTATCAGTTGGTAGATCAAATCGCTAAAACACGTTGTAGGCTGTACTTTTCGATGGGAAGGGACTAGGAAAGTGACTAACAAGTTTGTTACTTACTGTTTAACATTAACTACTTCACTTTTTACTGCTTATCATATCAAGTGATATTATCAGTTGGTAGATCAATTCGCTAAAACACGTTGTAGGCTGTACTTTTCGATGGAAAGGGACAAGGAAAGTGACTAACAAGCTTATAACTTACTCTGTTTAACATTAACTTTTTCACTTATTACTGCTTATCATATCAAGTGATATTATCAGTGGGTAGATCAAATCGCTAAAACACGTTGTAGGCTGTACTTTTCGATGGAAAGGGACAAGGAAAGTGACTAACAAGTTTATTACTTACTGTTTAACATTAACTACTTCACTTATTACTGCTTATCATATCAAGTGATATTATCAGTTAGTAGATCAAATCGCTAAAACACGTTGTAGGCTTTCGATGGAAAGGGACAAGGAAAGTGACTAACAAGTTTATTACTTACTGTTTAACATTAACTGCTTCACTTATTACTGCTTATCATATCAAGTGATATTATCAGTTGGTAGATCAAATCGCTAAAACACGTTGTAGGCTGTACTTTTCGATGGAAAGGGACAAGGAAAGTGACTAACAAGTTTGTTACTTACTGTTTAACATTAACTACTTCACTTATTACTGCTTATCATATCAAGTGATATTATCAGTTGGTAGATCAAATCGCTAAAACACGTTGTAGGCTGTACTTTTCGATGGAAAGGGACAAGGAAAGTGACTAACAAGTTTATTACTTACTGTTTACATTAACTATTTCACTTATTACTGCTTATCATATCAAGTGATATTATCAGTTGGTAGATCAAATCGCTAAAACACGTTGTAGGCTGTACTTTTCGATGGGAAGGGACTAGGAAAGTGACTAACAAGTTTATTACTTACTGTTCACATTAACTATTTCACTTATTACTGCTTATCATATCAAGTGATATTATCAGTTGGTAGATCAAATCGCTAAAACACGTTGTAGGCTGTACTTTTCGATGGGAAGGGACAAGGAAAGTGACTAACAAGTTTGTTACTTACTGTTTAACATTAACTACTTCACTTATTACTGCTTATCATATCAAGTGATATTATCAGTTGGTAGATCAAATCGCTAAAACACGTTGTAGGCTGTACTTTTCGATGGAAAGGGACAAGGAAAGTGACTAACAAGTTTATTACTTACTGTTTAACATTAACTGCTTCACTTATTACTGCTTATCATATCAAGTGATATTATCAGTTGGTGGATCAAATCGCTAAAACACGTTGTAGGCTGTACTTTTCGATGGAAAGGGACAAGGAAAGTGACTAACAAGTTTATTACTTACTGTTTAACATTAACTGCTTCACTTATTACTGCTTATCATATCAAGTGATATTATCAGTTGGTGGATCAAATCGCTAAAACACGTTGTAGGCTGTACTTTTCGATGGAAAGGGAAAGGAAAGTGACTAACAAGTTTATTACTTACTGTTCACATTAACTATTTCACTTATTACTGCTTATCATATCAAGTGATATTATCAGTTGGTAGATCAAATCGCTAAAACACGTTGTAGGCTGTACTTTTCGATGGGAAGGGACTAGGAAAGTGACTAACAAGTTTGTTACTTACTGTTTAACATTAACTACTTCACTTTTTACTGCTTATCATATCAAGTGATATTATCAGTTGGTAGATCAATTCGCTAAAACACGTTGTAGGCTGTACTTTTCGATGGAAAGGGACAAGGAAAGTGACTAACAAGCTTATAACTTACTCTGTTTAACATTAACTATTTCACTTATTACTGCTTATCATATCAAGTGATATTATCAGTGGGTAGATCAAATCGCTAAAACACGTTGTAGGCTGTACTTTTCGATGGAAAGGGACAAGGAAAGTGACTAACAAGTTTATTACTTACTGTTTAACATTAACTATTTCACTTATTACTGCTTATCATATCAAGTGATATTATAAGTTGGTAGATCAAATCGCTAAAACACGTTGTAGGCTGTACTTTTCTATGGGAAGGGACTAGGAAAGTGACTAACAAGTTTGTTACTTACTGTTTAACATTAACTACTTCACTTATTACTGCTTATCATATCAAGTGATATTATCAGTTGGTAGATCAAATCGCTAAAACACGTTGTAGGCTGTACTTTTCGATGGAAAGGGACAAGGAAAGTGACTAACAAGTTTATTACTTACTGTTTAACATTAACTGCTTCACTTATTACTGCTTATCATATCAAGTGATATTATCAGTTGGTGGATCAAATCGCTACAACACGTTGTAGGCTGTACTTTTCGATGGAAAGGGAAAGGAAAGTGACTAACAAGTTTATTACTTACTGTTTACATTAACTATTTCACTTATTACTGCTTATCATATCAAGTGATATTATCAGTTGGTAGATCAAATCGCTAAAACACGTTGTAGGCTGTACTTTTCGATGGGAAGGGACTAGGAAAGTGACTTATAAGTTTGTTACTTACTGTTTAACATTAACTACTTCACTTTTTACTGCTTATCATATCAAGTGATATTATCAGTTGGTAGATCAAATCGCTAAAACACGTTGTAGGCTGTACTTTTCGATGGAAAGGGACAAGGAAAGTGACTAACAAGCTTATAACTTACTCTGTTTAACATTAACTATTTCACTTATTACTGCTTATCATATCAAGTGATATTATCAGTGGGTAGATCAAATCGCTAAAACACGTTGTAGGCTGTACTTTTCGATGGAAAGGGACAAGGAAAGTGACTAACAAGTTTATTACTTACTGTTTAACATTAACTATTTCACTTATTACTGCTTATCATATCAAGTGATATTATCAGTTGGTAGATCAAATCGCTAAAACACGTTGTAGGCTGTACTTTTCTATGGGAAGGGACTAGGAAAGTGACTAACAAGTTTGTTACTTACTGTTTAACATTAACTACTTCACTTATTACTGCTTATCATATCAAGTGATATTATCAGTTGGTAGATCAAATCGCTAAAACACGTTGTAGGCTGTACTTTTTCGTAGGGAAGGGACAGGGAAAGTGACTAACAAGTTTATACCTTACTGTTTAACATTAACTATTTCACTTATTACTGCTTATCATATCAAGTGATATTATCAGTTGGTAGATCAAATCGCTAAAACACGTTGTAGGCTGCACTTTTCGATGGAAAGGGACAAGGAAAGTGACTAACAAGTTTATTACTTACTGTTTAACATTAACTATTTCACTTATTGCTGCTTATCATATCAAATGATATTATCAGTTGGTAGATCCAATCGCTAAAACACGTTGTACGCTGTATTTTTCGATGGGAATGGACAAGGAAAGTGACTAACAAGTTTATAACTTACTGTTTAACATTAACTATTTCACTTATTACTGCTTATCATATCAAGTGATATTATCAGTGGGTAGATCAAATCGCTAAAACACGTTGTAGGCTGTACTTTTCGATGGAAAGAGACAAGGAAAGTGACTAACAAGTTTATTACTTACTGTTTAACATTAACTATTTCACTTATTACTGCTTATCATATCAAGTGATATTATCCCTTGGTAGATCAAATCGCTAAAACACGTTGTAGGCTGTACTTTTCGATGGGAAGGGAGTGGGAAAGTGACTAACAAGTTTGTTACTTACTGTTTAACATTAACTACTTCACTTATTACTGCTTATCATATCAAGTGATATTATCAGTTGATAGATCAAATCGCTAAAACACGTTGTAGGCTGTACTTTTTCGTAGGGAAGGGACAGGGAAAGTGACTAACAAGCTTGTTACTTTCTTATGACGCCATCAAAGTGAATGGGGCATGTGATGACGTCATCAGGACGTCGAGGAAATAGAGTCGCGCGTCATTTGTAGCGTGTGCGACAAGTCAATTACTTACTGATTGTCATATCAATCCATGATGTTTCGAAAATATTGAAGATTTTCAGAGATATTACTTTGTAATATCAAGAAAAAGTGAACTATTCTATCAAAAAGGGGTCTTCCAAGCGAAAGAGGTTTGGTTGGCGTCAGAAACGTTCCAACAAAAAGGGAACAATAGGCAAGTACGATGAGGAGAGTCTTCAAAAATTGAACAATATTTTCTGAGACTGATTTTCTTGGCCGAAACTTCTTAATAGCAAAAACAAACCGTTGCGGTGCTCCATACGGAAGCGTTTTGTGGTTCCAAATATACTCCGATTATGCGAGCAACGATAAAAATGTATATTTATGTATACCAATTAGTTATCATTATAAGAGAAAATGATGTCAACTTCACCTACACAGACGGCTAGCTCCAGCTGCTACGAGAAGCGAAACCAAAGTGCACTATCAAAAAAGAGTATTTTCTTATAATCTCGTCAACGAATAGAAGTTCATTTTTGGAAACCATGGAACTCTTCCTCGTGAAATACCACAAAGATTTGTTTTCGCTGTTAAGAAGTATCGGCCAAGAAAATCAGTCCCAGAAAATATTGTTCAATTTTTGTAGACTCTCCTCATCGTACTTGCCTATTGTTCCCTTTTTGTTGGAACGTTTCTGACGCCAACCAAACCTCTTTCGCTTGGAAGACCCCTTTTTGATAGATGTAACTAGCTACAGACTGGCATCGCCGCTAGCCCCCCTCCTTCCTCTACACCAATTCTATCTCCATAGATTCAGTCTATCAGTTTCTTACGCAGCTTCTTTCGAGATTTAACAGCTTTCTACGGCTCATTTCAGCTTCTCTTCTAAACCCCTTTACTCTTTGAGACATCTATCGCATTACTTCTACAGCCCATGCTGCCCTTTCAGCTCTCACGACGTTCTGCGAACCCCTTTTGAAGCTTTCCGAGGCATATTGCACGCTCCCTTAGGGAAAACCTTCCTTCATCCTTTACATTTTTCAACTGCTTTCTAGAGTCCTGAAAAGATTACATGAACTCCCTGACTTAGGTCTATTTACAACAGAATTATGGATTGAACACACGCTGACTAGGGACTGCTTTAAACATCCCGTGGAGATTTGGAAAGCATATGATCCGTGCTTGAAAATCCCTAAATGGCAGCGAGGATTCCAAAAAGAGCATTTTCATTGCGCTACAGAGAGATGAGGGTACCCATCCGTGAACTTTTGCGGTGTTCAGAAAAAGTTCTTGGATTCGGCTCAAAACTTGAATCTGGGTGTTATTTAGGGCGCTGAACCGGAATCTGGGGTCTGTTCCTCGCCTGACTTGGGGTTACGGTAGGTTACAGTAGCTAAAATGCCGTTTAACTGGCGTTACTTACCTTAAAATTTCGTAAATCGAAAAATGGAGCTCAAATTTGTGTTCAGCGTACCGAATACCGCCCACAGTGAACATTTGAGCCCAATGTGATTGACCGAGCTAACGTATACCCACCGTAATCTATCGTAATCTATCGAAAATCGACAAACCGGTTGCAGATTCGTGTTAACACTTAAAAGCATCGTTCGCGCTGGAAATCAGTTTTCATTTTTCCGGCTCAGTTTCATGATTGAGCCCGGTAGACCACACTGGTAAACTTTGGCGCGTCAAAAACGTTGGGCAATGGGGTTGGAAGGCGTCAAAGATTAGGTTCCGCCACCAATTCTCACCAGTCATCTAGCACTTTTTCCTAGAATGTTGGTGCGACCGTAAGACAACATGAAAAATAGTTACGGCACGAACTCCACATGCAGAAAAACTCCGAAAATGAGAGTGACGAGGCCTCCAAAAACAGAAAAACTTCAAAAATGATTTTGGCGCGAAATTCAAATTCGTATTTACAATGTGTGACGATTGACTTTTCTTTACAAATGAAGGTTTTTCATGGGCCTCTTCGACATTTTCGTTCACTAGAGGGGCCAAGGTACACAAAAACATGGAAAAATAATATACGGTTTTCTACGCGTACGATGCCTTTAAAGGCAGTGGTCACGATGAAAAACATTATCGAAAAAAACTACAAAAATCAGCTTAGATCAAAAACAGCTGAAAAACTATGAAGGTAGAGCGGTGAAAAACGGGCTAGATTTAGAGTTTCTAAGGCCCAAAGATGCTAGTTCGTGCACACGTGCACAGCGATGACGAAAAAGATCGCAGTCTCATGCCGAGATGTCAAAAATCTTCGACATTCAGAGGGAGAAATAAATGCAAATTTACCTAAAAAAAACAGTTGGGCAATGTAAGAAACCACTCCAGTCAATGTTGTTGACTAGATGTGTACATAAATCCGAAGGTTCATTGATTGAAATTCAATTTCAAGCCAGCTGATGTTCTTGATATAAGAGGTCATCGATGCCGATGATGTGGAGTGGGCTCGTCCACCATCAAAAGACAATAAAGTTTAGGCTTCAAATTTGCACCAAAACAGTGTTTTTTTCGCAGTTTTTTTCTCATAGGTCATACTACTCGAGACCCATAAAAGGGTTTAGAGAGAAAAAGACGACAAGCATATTTGATCGCGACCACTGCCTTTAAGAGACCGCGCGCTCCACGGCCAATTAAATCGGTGAGTTTTTAAACAGAATTTTTGTTGTAAACGACTATGCCAAAATGAGATATATGGCGCTTATTGCCTGCTTACCGGCTATGGAAGTTGTATTAAGCATGGACTAGCGAGCCCTACCGGAGTTTTTGCTCAAGAAAACTTTTACATGCGCAAACTTCTTGAGGTAGAATAGTTTGTCAAAACGGTGCTGACTGACAACCGTCTACCCGAAGTTTGCTGCCCGTATGAACTCTCCTAAACGGAGCAGGCTGCTGGGGACTCACAGTAGGGCGTCGGGTAAGGAAATGTGAGATCAAGAAGCAAAACATCCATTTTTCCATTTTTGAAGTACGCATGGGTATTTTCTCACTTTATCATCTCTCGTGATAAGGAAAACGCAGGTGATGTTCCCCTAGTTAAGCAACACCATGTCCTCGTTCTCAATAAACGAAATATGTACGTGGATGATTATCTTTCAATAAGCAGATTTTGATAAACTCAGACTTTCAGAGTATATAAAACTGATTTATGGAAGTAGATCGAAATGACTGAGCGGTTGTAGTGAGTGAGGAACAGTGAAGGTGCTGCAATATTCCCTAAATTGACATGGAAAGTCTTCAGAGTTCTGCGCTCTCCTTGAAACGCGTCGCATGCTTCTCACGGAACACGTTTTCCTCTGTTTTCATCGCTACAGAAAGGTTACGATTTGGGATGAAACAGTTGTTTATATTTCGTTTTGTTTCTAAATTCTACACTTTCTTTGAAGCCCTGAACACTCCCACTGGGGTCCTGCACACTTTCTTTGACGTCGTGACGTTTCTATTACCCACGCAGCACTATTTTCTTCCGTTTCCGAACCCAATAAGTCGGAAACGGAAGTGGAACGGAAAAGCTCAAAAACACCGGAAATACGGAAACGGAATCCGAAACGGAACAGTCCCGCACAACCCTGATGATAGGTCACTGTGACTCGCGTCAAATTCACCCTTTGCGCGGATAAGCTTCGATGACGGCGCTAATGATTGATTTCCTAGCTTATGATAAAAGAGGGCGTAACAGGCCGCTTCCCGAAGCACGAAATCTCGAATTGGCAGAGTATGACAAAGACTTCAGATGTATTGATAATGTGTGGCGGGAGAGGGGACTCAGCGTTTTCCAACGTTCCAGATGCTTTTCTTCAGAATTTAGAGGAAAACTTCACCGTCGATTATGAATCAGCGTGCAGTATGTTTAGCGCAACTACGCAAACACACAACAGGCTTTTTCCACTGCCATGCACTGTAACCTGACTGCGCCTCCGTACTTGAAAGGCAGTGTTCACGGAAAAAAAAATGTTTCCGTCTCCACTAGGAATGGGTCGTGGAGGGGCGCACTGTAACGGTGACGTCGAAAGTACGCTTGAAAACGAGCCAGGAAGAGTCCCAAAAGAGTCCGAAGTTGCCACTTTGAGCGCAATGCCCGCCCTTCGACGTGACCAAATGAAGACTCGAGATCGTGAGATGAGCAATGGTTTCCAAATCAATAGGCCCGTTCATCCCTTTATTCTCATCTTCTCTCTTTACTCGGGTCAGCTTGCATACATCGGCCGCAAAAGGCGGAAGTTACAATTCTCGGACAACTTGTCCAACATGCTTCCTTAAAGACACTGTTCGTGATGAGAATCGCTTTTCTGTTTCTTTGCCTATCCTGAAACCGGTCCCATTCTGATTCCAATGATGCTTCTGGAATCATACAAGACCTTCTGGGAATGGAGTTATGGTCCCTCAAAAATTGAGCTAGGGAAAATGGTGGATTGGAGTTGTCCGAGGCTTGTAACTTCCTTCTTTTGCAGCCTATGTATGCGAGCTGACCTGAGTAAAGAGAGAAGTTGAGAATGAAGGGAAGAACGGGGTTTGCGATCGGAAACCATCGCTCAACTCACGATTTTGAGTGTTCTTTTGTTCACGTCGAGGGGCAGAAAGGGGCGGGACTTGCCCAGGCGGAGGGGTTGCCCACTTTTCTAAGCCGTTTTGCGGCTCCTGGGTAGCTTTTCATCCCGTTTTTCGACGCTGTTCTGCTTCTGAGAGCCACGAGAAGCGTTGGTCATGGAAAGTTCGAGGATGAAGTTTATCGCGAACAGTGACTTTAACTCAATTTTTGAGGGACCATAACTCCGTTCACAGAATTTTCAAGATAGGCCGAAAAAAAAACAGAAAAACGTATTTACCGTGAACACTGCCTAAGAGCAGTGTTCACGATAATTTGCAATTTCGAGATTATTCCCTATATTGATTAAGCGGCCCCCGGGCAGAACTAAAATGGTGTAGAAATTGAGAAAAGCGCACCAGAAGTACACGGAATGCTCAAGTATCACTCCGCCTCTTAAGTATCACAGGAAGTGTTTGTTGTGACAATGAAACCTTTTGTGGACACGTCCTTTGCAATTCTCTACTATCTGTTGCTCCGTTCTTTCCTTAGAGCCCTAACTAATCCTGCTGTGCATCTTCTATTTTCGATTGACCCAATTTTTCCACCGGTGACAACCACCATGAACATGTTCATCCAACCAGACAACTAGTCCAGCCCAGAGAATAATGTCACTGAAATACGACGTTTAAGTGCGTTTCTCGAAGTTTCTTCGTAATTTTGGTAAGACTTGGAGGCCAACGCATTGTTTTATTTTAAAAACTCAGGCATGAAAATCATCGTGAACATTGCCTCTAAAGGCAGCAGACACGCTCGAAAAAATTGCCTGGTTAACTACGTTACTGGGGTCGTACGGCTCCTGGTAGAATGCTCACGCCGTTGGAAGCGTCAAAAATGAGTCAAAACTACCAAATTTCAGCAACGCAAATCGAAAAATTTCTGCAACCCCGCGTCTGAGCTTCGGCAACCCCGCCCCAAAAAACAAACTCGTTCAGATTGATAGTACTGATACGGTCACTTTGGCTGGTTTTTGATGCTTCCAACGAGGTGAACGTTTCAGTACACGCTGTAGGAGTATATCGGCTTCTCCATCTTAACCGTTTTGTTGCTAATATTTGCTGTTTCAACCGCGCGCGGTAAAACTCGTCCACTTTCACCCGATAACAAAATAACCGTTATTCCTCTATTCGCGCACAGTTTTCGTTCGTTTTTTCGTCAGTTCCCAATACAACCAACTCCAAACCTTTGATTTATGTCATAAAATCGATACCATTTTTGAGCGTGTCTGCTGCCTTTAAAGGCAGTGTTCACGATGAAAAAAGTTTTCGAAATTCCACTAGGATTGGGTAGTGGAGGGACACTCTGTAACGCTAACGTCGAAAGAACGCATGAAAACGAGCCAGGAAGAGCCCCAAAAGAGCCCGAAGTTGCAACTTCGAGCGCATTGAAAACCCCAAAAGCGCATCACACGCCCACCGACGTGAACAAGTGAATGCTCGAGATCGTGAGATGAGCGATGATTTCCAATCATTAGCCCCGTTCTTCCCTTCATTCTCAGCTTCTCTCTTTAGTCAGGTCAGCTCGCATAGATCGGCTGCAAAAGACGGAAGTTACAAGCCTCGGACAACTCGTCCACCATGTTTCCATAGCTCAATCTTTAAGGGACCATACCTGCGTTCACAGAAGGTCTTGTATGATTTCAGGGACACCATTGGAATCCGCATGGGGCCGTTTTCAAGATAGGCGGAAAAACAGAAAAACGATTTTCATCGTGAACACTGCCTTTAAGTGGAACTGCTTGTGGGGACGAAGGAGTTCTTTCAAAAACTTCACAGCTTTGTTGTTCCATTCTAACCTTTGGACCCTACCTAATGCTGTTTTGCATAATATAGTCCTTCACCTCCATTCAGCGATCGCGACCGCCGAGAACTTATTCATCCTACCGGACAACTAGTCCAGGCCAGACAATTCTTTCACTGAAATGAGGCGTTTTAATGAGTTTTTCGTCGTTTCCTCGTGGTTGCTGCCACATTTGTCAGCCAGCCCTTTGTTTTTCGAGTGGGAAACTCAGATAACGCAGCATGAAAAATGTGCAGTTAGTTCGAATGAGTCCGTTCGCCCACGCGGTCGGTGTAGGCGTAAAGCGACCGTAGCGACCGTCCTTTTTCACGCAAAACCATCGCTAGGTTGGGAACTACTGCGAACATAACGCGAAATCACCGTAGAACTACCCAGTGGCTGCCGAAAAACTACCGAAGAACGAAAAAAAATTATGATAAGAAGTGTGTCGCGTTTTTGCCGCGGATTTACCGCGAAAATACAGTGATAAGACAGCCATCATTGCGACGAGAGTGCCCCAGTGCAACATGAGTCGAAAAAAATTTAAAATATTACCTGATAGATTGTTTCAGTCCTTTTGTGCTCTAGATTAATACTGTAGAAATCGGTTGCCACTGTTTGTTTTTTGACCATCAATGGTTTCCTTAAAAATTGCTGATTGAAAGAATAAGCTAAATTTCATATCAGACGACAAGCTCTGCGTGATTTCCAATAAAACTTCAAGAGCATAAAATGGTCCAGCAAGAAGTTCAAAAGTTTTCAATTCCAAAACAAAAACAAAAATGAGCAACCATCAAAAGAAGAAATGAAGAATTGCAATCGATGTTTCGGCGATCCACATGATTGGTCCACGTGTCAGTTTGGGATGCTCCCCTGTGTTCGCTGGGCATTTGAGTGAACCCGTAGGTTTGGGGACGCTCCCCCGCAATCGATTGAACACATCCAGCAAAGGAGGGACGAATACCCTACCAAGTCCCTCCCAAAGGGGCGGGGCTAGAGGATGCATGTCGGCGGCCAACCAACGTTGTGTTTAGTCCCTAATGACGTGGCCACGGCCGTCGGGTTGGGGACGATCCCCAGAGTACATCAGAGAATGTACAAATTTTCTCGCGACCCAATTCACCATTTCGGGCGACCCGGACGAGCAGCGACGGGTCGCCCGGGACCAGGTTCTGAGAAATGCAAACTCGTCCAGATTGATAGCACTAATACGGTCCCATCGGCTGGTTTTTGATGCTTTCAACGACTTTAACGTTCCAGTACAGGCTGTAAGAGTATATCGGCTTCTCTATCTCAACCGTTTTGTTGCTAATATTCGCTGTTTCAACCGCGCGCCGTAAAACTCGTCCAGTTTCACCTGATAACACAATAACCGTTATTCCTCTATTTGTACACAGTTTTCGTTCGTTTTTTCGTCAGTTCCCCATACGACCAGCTCCAAACCTTTGATTTATGTCATAAAATCGATACCATTTTTGAGCGTGTCTGCTGCCTTTAAAGGCAGTTGTCGCGATGAAAAACGTTATCTAAAAAACTATAAAAGTCAGCTTAGATAGAAAACAGCTGAAAACATATAAAGCTATTGACAGTAGTTTTCTGCAGCTTAGAACCGAGTACGTCAGCCGAATAAACCTGTACCATACTCGGTTCTAAGCTGCAGAAAACTACTGTCAATATCAGCTTTGTCAATGCCGAGATTAATTGAAAGTCGTACATGGACAGTGATATGAAGCTAGCTCGGTGAAAAACTGGCTAGAATTAGAGTTTTTAGGGCCTAAAGATGCCACATCGTCCACACGTGCAGAGCGCCGCAAAAAGAGATCGCAGCCTCATGCCGAACAGTCAAAAATCATCGTCATTGAGAGGAAGAAATAAATCTAAATTTACGTAATGAAAAGAGTTGATCAATGAAAGCAAGCACTTCAGTCAATGTTTTTGACTAGACGAGTCCGAAGGATAATGTTCATTGATTGAAATTCAATTTCAAGTTAGCTGATCTTCTTGATATCAGAGATCATCGCTGCCGATGATGTGGAGTGGGCTCGTCCACCATCAAAAGACAAGAAAGTTCAGGCTCCAAATTTGGCCCGAAACAGCGGTTTTTTCGCGATTTTTTCAAATTGTTCCTACTACTCTAAACCCGGAAAAGGGTTTAGAGAGAAAAAGAAGACAAGCATATTTTATCGCGACCACTGCCTTTAAGCCAATCTTTGATTTTCCTGTGGGGGCAATCAAGGGTGCTGAACAGCAAAATGCGGTCCACGCGCCGGGATTCTGAGGATTTTCCTGTTGTTTACGGTAGGCGCCATGACAGTTGGGGAGAAAAACCTGCCTTCATAATTCGAAAATCGGCATAGAATTCTCATTCAGCACCCCGAATTACCTCCGCATAGAAATTTTGAGTCCAATCCGAGACTTTGACCAAACTACCGCATACCCATCGTAATCTACCGCAGGCTGTCAAAATCGATAAACTGCATCAGGCTCGCGTTAAGCACTCCGAATCAACATCAAAGAAACGATTTGAGCTACATCGTAGCGTTCCCGAAAACGTCAAAGGTCGCGTTTTCCCTTCAAATTTTCCTCCCTGTGAGAAGCTTCGAACGAATTTAGTTGAAAATTGACAAATAAACCTCAGATTCGTGATCAACACCCCGAAGATCCCCTACCCCACCCACCACCACCTCTAGAAAAATCCTAAGTCAAATCTGGGATATTTTTCTTTGACTCTTTCTGAACCCCTTATTAATTTAGGTAAACGCTCAACCGAAGATTGGTACATTTGGGAAACGGTATCACTTCGTGGAAACTCCGGGAAAGTGCTTTTCCCTAGGGTGTACAGGTTGAGCGCTGAACACGATTGACCGTTTTTGGATTCTCGAAAGATTAGTATGTGTTTTTGGATGTTACAATAGGTATGGGAAACAGGGGAAATGCCTATTAAACTTTTTCAGAGTGACCATGCAGCTGTGAGGGGCATATTGGGCCCTACGTTCAGAGTCGTTCCGCAAAATTACATTTTATCTGGGATGGCCACTTTGGCTAATAGAAGATTCCTTGTTAGTGTTCCCCGTTTTGAAGGCTTTTCACGATAGAAACAGTCTCCTGGTTTCTTTTTTTTTCTAGAAATCGAAGTTCCGGGTGATATTAACCTTGGTTTCGAAATGTCGAATATTATTCGAATATTCGAATAGGATTCGACTATTCGAATAGTTTGGCCGACTTTTCGAATGTATTCATTTATTCGGGATTTTCGAAAAGGCCTTATTCGAATGTATTCATTTATTCGGGATTTTCGAAAAGGCCTTATTCGAATGTATTCATTTATTCGGGATTTTTAAAAGGCGTTATTCGAATGTATTCATTTATTCGGGATTTTTAAAAGGCATTATTCGAATGTATTCATTTATTCGGGATTTTTTAAAAGGCATTATTCGAATGTATTCATTTATTCGGGAATTTCGGAAATGCCTTATTCGAATGTATTCATTTTTTCGGAATTTTCGAAAAGGCCGTATTCGAATTATTCATTCATTCTAAAACAATGGCCGAATGCCCATGGATAGTGAACACTGCCTTTAAACTTCACATTAAGGTTTTCGTCGTTTAAGACCTCGCTGTCGATTCTCCATTACGTTATCCAAATCTCTGAAGCGTCATATATCTTCTTTTGACGCATTCTTTTACAACAAAAATTCAGTTTCAAAACACACTGAATTGATGGGCCTTGGAGCGCGCCGTTCCATTACGGAAACTGGCCGTGGAACACTCGGTCTCTTAAAGGCAGTGTTCACGATGAAAATCGTTTCTCTGTTTTTCCGCCTATCTTGAAAACGGCCCCATGCTGATTCCAATGGTGTCTCTGCAAACATAAAAGACCTTCTGTGAACGCAGGTATGGTCCCTCAAAGATTGAGCTATGGAAACATGGTGGACGAGTTTTCCCAGTCTTGTAACTTCCGTCTTTTGCAGCCGATCTAAGCGAGCTGACCAGAGTAAGGAGAGAAGCTGAGAAAGAAGGGAAGGACGGGGCTAATGATTGAAAATCATCGCTCATCTCACGATCTCGAGCATTCATTTGTTCACGTCGGTGGGCGTAAGATGCGCTTTTGGGGTTTTCAATGCGCTCGAAGTTGCAACTTCGGGCTCATTTGGGGCTCTTCCTGGCTCGTTCTCATGCGTTCGACGTTAACGTTACAGAGTGTCCCTCCACTACCCAATCCTAGTGGAATTTCGAAAACTTTTTTCATCGTGAACACTGCCTTTAAGTGTTAATAGCGATTTTCAGTAGCAGTAGTTCAAGGCCATGGCATCAAGGCACGAGGTGGCTGTACGTCAACTTTGAATGAGAACCTAGCCGAAAATCGTATTCACTGATATCGCGGCGTGGGAGATATAACGTTTGCATGGATCCTAGTGATACTGCGTTCGCAATTGAAGGTTGGCGCAAGCTCGGTGCAGCTATATCCTGACTCCCTCATCTTGAGCCGGTCGAAGTAAGGTTTATCGTGCATATCATGTCGAAATCTCCTTATCACTTTTATATTTTCAAATGATCGACCTTCGGTGCAAGGACGGCATCGGAGGGTAACCAGGCTAGTCCGTAAGTCCTTTGACGTTGAAAAGACTCGCGTTGCTACGGTGAATGTCGGCACGTTGTAAGGCCGCTCGAGCGAACTTGCTGTCGCTCTGGAGTGTATACGTATTGATCTCTGTGCGGTGCAAGAGACGAAATGCTCGGGTAGTAAGTACAAGGACATTGGCAGAGGCTTCAAGGTTCTGTATCATGGCAGCCCTAGGACCACGAACGGCGTTGTCGTGTCTGAAAGCTTCCGTGACGCGATTGCCGAAGTGCATCGATTTGACGATCGTTTGATGGTGAAGATAAACGAGTCCATTTCTTCTCAATGTATGCCCCGCAGGCGGGTTGTTCTGAGCAAGCGGAAAATTATTTCTGGATGATGCTCGATGAGAAGACCGCTGAGGTGCCATCAGAAAATATTGTTGTTGTTGCAGGTGATATGAAAGGCCACGTCGGAGAAACGAGTCAAGGCTATAGTTGCCACAGAAGGTTCGGTTACGGCCCAAGGAACACCGATGGCGAACGCATTCTCGACTATGCTGACTCACATGACTTCGTCATTGTGAACACGAAATTTCAAAAGCGCCAGTCCCACCTTGTCACTTATTACAGTGGCAGCATAATGACACAAATTGACTTTGCGCTTGTTCGGCGTCGCGACGAGAAGATGGTCACAGATGCGAAGGTCGTGCCGTACGAGACAGTAGCTACACAACATCGACCGCTGATCTGCACGATAGGCATTATACCGCCGAAACGTAAGATTGACGAATGGTGAGGACCACCTTGAATAAAGTGGTGGCGTCTGAAGGAGAGAGAAGCTGTCGTCATTTCACGTGTTCAGCTACCGCCGGTTACGACTGTGTGCGAATCTTGGCAGAAGGCAGTCAAATCAATGATTGGTTCGGCGCGGTCCATCACCATCGAAGAAGTGAAGATGGCGTTGGGACGGGGCCAGACAATTTGGCGGCAGAGATGTGGAAATCACGATGCTGGGATTCCACTGAATGGCTTGCACAGGTCTTCAACCGGGTCATTGCAGAAAAAAAAAGCGTCCAAGGACTGGCAACGAAGCACGACCATTCCGATTTGGAAGAAGAAAGGCAATCCAGCGGATTGTGCGAATTACCGTCCAATACGTTTACTGTCTCACACCATGGAAGTGTTTGAGCGCATTATTGATCGTCGAATCCGTGAAATCATCGAGATCACGAACAATCAGTGTGGCTTTGTTCCTAACTGTGGGACTAGTTGAGAAACACCGCGAGAAACAGAAGCCGCTCTATCTTGCTTTTCTCGATTTAGAGAAGGCGTTTGATCGAGTTACGCATGAAGTAATCTGGTTTGCACCACGGCGACACGGTGTCCCAGAGGAGCTCCTAGACTAGGTAAAGGTTCTCTACACTGATCCAAGAAGTCGGCTCCTAGCTGCTGCTAGAGCTTCGGCCGAGTCTCCCATCTCCGTTGGCGTGCACCAGGGATCTATTGTCTCCCCTTCTATATGTTTACGTGATCGATACTATCACAAGAGACCTGCAGAGACCAACACCTTGAACGCGTTTATATTATACTTAGTATCCGAATCACTCCTTTCGGACATCCGACAGGATATCCGAGATTCGGATAATCCGATATCGGGAAATTCTCATTATCTGAATCGAACCAATATCCGGGAAAATTAAAATCGGCATTATCTGAATCAAACCATTATCCGAATGGTCAAAAAATCGGATAAAATTCGGATAAAATCGGATCAAATTCAGGTAAAATTTCGGATGAAACCGGATAAATTTTGAAAAAAATCAGATAAAATTGCACTAGGCCACGCCCATTTTTCCGTACCGCCTTCTAATTACATAGTACATCAACCCAGGGTTTTCCTCCTCCTTCCGAAATCGGAAGAGTCCTTGCGGCGCCGAAAAATGGGCGTGGTCAAGCGAGATGACCAAGTGGCTAGTTGTTCAGTGTAGACAAGTTTTTGGAAAGTTGCTTTGCACACTTTTACTAGCTAGTTGTCTTGAATCAAACGTGTGTATGGATATAACTGTGCCTCCCAACGACGATAAAGTAATTGAAGATTTGTTTTTATATTCTTATTACTATGCATATATGAAGATTGAAGTTTGTATGTTAACATGCTGCAAATGCAATGAAGAACTACTGTTTGTTCAAATATGGATGTTTTCAAAAGCTTGCCTTGAGTACCTGGTTTATTTTTTACCGTTTTGCCTCAGCTTTGCTCCGGAAATATCCGAAGTTATCCGAAATTATCCGACCGGATATCCGTATCCGAATCATAGGAAAAATAGCATTATCTGAATCGATCCATTACCCGAAAATTGGAAAAAAAACGCATCATCTGAATCGAACCAATATCCGGGAATTCTAAAATCGGCATTATCCGAGTCGATCCATTATCCGAAGAATTATCTTTGGATAACAAATATAGTTTGTATGCGAATGATGTGATGCTTGCAGCTGAAGATAAATTGTGGTGAGCGCTTCGCGCTCACCAGATTTGGCTTTGATTCGCCATCGCGCAACCCCTTGATCTCAGTATCAGGGTCCAGAGTAAAGTAGGAAGACCGTTCTTTTTGCATTTAATATACTTTAGAAAGTTGAATAACTGTTCAAAAAATGGTCCGGAATGGTTTTCCTGAGATTCAAGAAAATTTGTCGAAACCACGTGATTCTGGTCGAAAAAAGGTTCATCTCCTTTTTATTTTTCAGTTGGCGTACACGATCTTGTTGGAACACTTATCGTTGAACTAGAAAGCTCATTTTTGGCCAGAAAGTTGGTTATGATTGCACCTAGCTCCTGTCAAAATTTGAACTTTGTAGCTCAATTCTTGTGAAACCTCAAAATTGAGGGTCAAGAAAGACAAAAACAAGTAAACATGTTATTATAAACCATCCGACGTTTACTCATTCGTAAAAATGAACTAATGAAATAAACACCGTTACTGATAGGCTTTTGCTCAGGATTGAACGCTCCCTGAGGCCCCGGTCATAGTTGGTGCTATTTGCATCTGTATCCCTGCACCCCCCTCTGCACTCCCCAACACCACCCCGGTCGATACGTATGTTTAAAATGATGGAGTGAGGTTGAGAAAATCACTCGATGCATCCAACTAGATATGACGATGATTACGTGGCCAACAGGATTGCACCTGTTCAGAGAAATAGTGAAGGCGAGTATGGTGAAGTCACGGAGGTAGCAGTAAGGTTAGCTTTCTAGTGATACGCAATGTTTTATCATCGACCCACCCACCCGGTGATTTTCTCATCCGCCGTCATCCACGTATTGCATGGATATCGACCGCGTCGGATACATTGAGTGATTTTCTCAACCTCACTCCATCATTTTAAACATACGTATCGACCGGGGTGCGGGGGTGTTGGGGGTGCGGAGGAGCGGGGGATACACCGACTGATTTTCTCAGCTTCACCCCACCATGTTGTTCATACGTATCGACTGGATGGGTGTTAGGGGGTGTTGGGGTGTGCGGGGGGGGGGGTGCGGGGGGGGATACACCGAGTGATTTTTGCATCCCATTTCCAATGCATTCTGTGTGTATCGACCGGGCTGGAGGCGTCGCCTCCTCCAACTATGACCGGGGCCTCAGAACGCTTCAATCAATGCGGCGGGATGTTGGAAGTACTTTTGGAATGCCGCACGGTGTGAATTACAAGTGCGCCACAGAACGCGGTAGATGATGTGCGGGACCCAAATGAGAGTGCGCAAGACGCCGTAGAACGTGTGTGGGACCCATGTGGGAGTGCGTCGGACGCCGTAGAAAGTGCGCGGGACCCAAATGAGTGTGCAAAGAACGCCGTAGGAAGTGTGCGGGACCCAAATGGGTGTGCGCAGAACGCCGTAGGAAGTGTGTGGGACCCAAATGGCAGTGCGTCGGACGGCGTAGAAAGGGTGTGGGACCCAAATGAGAGTGCGCAGGACGCCGTAGGAAATGTGTGGGACCCAAATAGAGTGCGTCGGACGCCGTAGAATGTGTGTGGGGCCCGAATGAGAATGCGCAGGACGCCGTAGGAAATGTGTTAGACCCAAATAACAGTGCGTCGGACGCCGTAGAAAGTGTGTGGGAGCCCAAATGAGGGTGTGCAGGACGCCTAGAAAGTGTGTGGGACCCAAATGAGAGTGCGCAGGACGCCGTAGGAAATGTGTGTGGGACCCAAGTGGGATGCGCCGGACGCCGTAGAAAGTTTTCGGGACCCAAATACAACCACGCCCATGCCGATCACTTTTTTCCGCAGGGCTAACGTAACCATTCTTGAACAAAACATGATAACGAACGATAATACACGCTAATAACATGCGGGGTATAAAAGGGCAGAGGAGCGGTATCCATTCATTCACACACCGCTCTCTTCGAGAAGCCACTGGAAAGTGGCTAAGGAGATCGAAATTGTGAAAACATGATTGTTGGCTTTTACGATGTGCTCATATCCAGGCTGACACTTGGAAAATTTACGAAGGAGGGTTACGGTAGCCCTGCGGAAAAAAATTATCGGCATGAGCGTGCTTGTGACCCAAATGGGTGTGCGCAGAGCAGAGGTGTGCGTAAATGAAATTTCAAATTTCGTAAATCGTAAAACGTAATTACGACGAAACCACCGTAAATCGTAAATCATGAACAGCAAATAATTACTATAACCACTAAAAATATTATTACTATAGTGAAGCAAGAGAAACTTTGTACTTGCTGTCCACCTTTCACGTACTAAGTACATATTAGGTTGCGTTCAGTATTTGACAGCTAACTACGTTCAAGAGGTATAGTACACTTTTTCGATGTCGTCAGCGGCAGACATGAAATCTAGCACAAATCGAGGCGGAACCCGCATAGGAACAGCGGTATCGGTTGTCGTAGGAACACTTATCGCGCTTGTGCCGCAGCGACATGTCGCGGAGGGCTGCATACTGCAAATATACCGAAGCCTGTCGCTGCCGCTGTCCAGAGCGACGCGACCGTTTCTACCATACCCCTAATGGCTTCGCCTTGCCCGCATTTTTCTGCTTTCCCTTATCACTCATTCCTTTAACTTCTTCCCAGATCATGAGAAATCCGCCTGTGCGATTCAGCTGTCCGCGTATCTGCTGGGCAACAGGGACACGATTATACTCGTAATGCCTCTCGCGAAACGCTAACGCCGTTATAAGCGTAAAACGAACCAAAAGTACCGTATTTGAGCGATTCTCAACGGCCGAGTTTCAGAACTCCTCCCATTTGCCAGCGAAACCGCAACACCGATTATGCAGTCGGTAAAAATCGCACTGATATATGCTTCGAGTTCACTACTGACAGTTGGCTCAAACTCGGTGCACGTACGTTAAAAATATGGCACCTAGTTTGCGCCAACCTTCAATAGGGATCGCAAAGTATCAGTCCTATCCGTGGAAACTCTATTTTATCTAGAGCACATATCGGTCACCCAGCCCAAGTTATTTTTTTATATCCACTCAATCACTTGCCGAATCGTAGCATTGGCCCTAGTTATACACCAGCGGAATGAAAACGTCCCGCAATGACATTGCCGCGGAGTACATGATGTTTGTACGATTTTCATTAGGGAGCCCGTCATTAGCGTTGCTCGCATCTTTGTTCGCACCTAATTACCCGCGCTCGCACCTCCGACGCTATAACGAGGCTAGCATACCTCCTACAGAGGACTCTTAGCGCTCATCCAAGTGGCCCAATGTTATTCCCATTCTGAGCCCACCGAGGTGCAGGCCAAGAACTTGGCTTATACTCGCCCAAGGGCAAAAATATTCTAATTTTATTCGCTGTTTTCCAGTCTGACCTACAACTTCCCCGCTGCTAATTTCTTTCACACAATTTTTGAGGTATTTCAAAAACCTGTGGATGTTTGGTTTGCATTCGATGAAAGTATTCGCATTGTTACACCAATAGCGATTCTTTTTATCAATTGTTGACCTGCAGTTCACGGTGTCTTGTTTTTCTCTATACCGTCGTACAGATTTATTACTGTAGTCATAATTGTTTGTAATAGTTATCGATGTTAAATACACAACGCACCTTTAAAGGCGGTGTTCACGATGATCATCCTCGTTAACTTTCCACAGTAAAATGATAGGGGAGAAGGATCCTAGGCTCCCAGTGCCAAAGGAACCGTAGAAAGCGAGCCAGGAGTGGCAAAATAACGGCTGCAAACAAGCAATTTGGTGCCTCAGACACGTCCCGTGTCCCAGATCCGCCCCTTGAAAAGAACAAATGAAGACTCAGATTATAGGAATGATCAAGTGAAGGAAGTGCTGATAAGTGAGCTGTTTGCTTCAATGCACTGATAGGTATCATCCGTCTAGCGGTCAACTCCTCTACGCTCAAAAATCAACGTAAACAAGGGAGGACCTATTTTGGCTCAAAAACGCGTCTTTCGTGTCCTTTTTAAGCATGCCTTGCTATATAGGGCACCAGACCTTCCGTAAACCGTGGAGATATCGGAAGTGAAATTTATCGTGAACACTGCCTTCAAGGGATTATGAACATTCCTATTAAATACCTGGTATATATCTATATAATTACCAATATTAATATTTTTTGAAAACATTTCCTGTATACATCTATACATTTACCATTGCACTCACAATTAGCAATAAAAGCCCAGCGGTGATATCTCATCTCCCAGTATAGGTCACCGTAGAGAGATGTACTCCATTTTATCACGTATTGCGCATATCACATGGATTAGGTGAAAAACATTTTTCCTTGGCAAGAATTATTTAGAGCGATTTCCGTTGAAGTCTGCGTCACGAAGTCGCCTTTCTCACCAAATTTACTTTAATCCAGCTGGTTTGCCTTTTTTTATTATTCATTACAATTTTTTAACATTTTTTTAATTTTGGATTTACATTTTTATAAGTTAAATTTTACTTTGCGCACTTTTCTGCTTGTTTACATTTTGGGCTCTAATCTAGATCTCTTGCTGGGAGGAATTTACCCGCCCACTTTCCCGCCGTTGAACTATCAGAGGAGCAGCGAAGGCTGATGTGATTGGTCGGCGGCGAGAAAGTGGGTGGATAATTTATCGTCAATCACTGGATGAGGGATCGCCGCGCCACTGATTGGCGGGAAAAATTGCGCGCGGGAAAACGAAGAGAGAGTGGCTATTGATCGAACGATTTCGCACCCTACTGCTGAGCGCAGCTATCTCCCTGTGAGACACCAACTATACTCCCAGCAAGGAATTCAAATCTGTACCACATTTTGAAGCACTTTATCGTTATAGTCACGTGTCATATTTTAATCACCATTATGGAATTTTTATTTTCTACTAATCATTGTTGTCATCAATTTACAAATCTATAATTTTCTTGAATGCCTCCCCTTTACACTGCTTGCTCATACCTTGCATCACTTTGCAGTTACAGCAGCTGATTAAAAAACAATCTTTCAACTTCCTTTATGAAATCTCCAGTGGATTAACACTTAATCCGCTATTTGCGCAATCAATATTGGAGCCTTTGTTTGAGCGCCAGGACTCTTCTGCACGAGCTTCCAGCGTCGTTAACGATGGAGGTGCGAGCGCAGATAATTAGACGTGAACGACTCCGAGAGAATCTTTCGCGCTAGTGCCGTGATGCTTCCGCGATCCGCGATGGTACCGTGTTCGTCACCCCCTAGTCCGGTGATCCGCGTCCGTCCCGCAATAGTTACTCAGCTGACTCATCCGTTAACATTCTCGTTCTCGTACCGTGATGCTACCGCGATCGTTATCAAGTTTACCGCGCTAGTACCGTGGTACACTCGCGATCCGCGATGGTAACGTGATCGTTTCTCCACGGTCCCGCGCTCTCATGCTGTGCAGATTTGCAAAGCAGCGCGAAATACGTCAACGGCAATACCTTATAGCTTCGTGTTGACACCCGTACGCAACACCGAGATAGGCAACACCCGTACGAGTGAAACACCGAGAGGGCATGGATTCAGTACGATCAGGGGTGGAGGCTGGCGGAATCTCGCGACCGTCCCTCGAGAGTTCCGGGCTCGGTTCATCGCGGTTCCGCGATGTAACACCCCGAGTAGATCAATGTCTAGACGCGATTTGCTCTCAAGTTGAAAGTGGTGGAATCTCGCGATCGTTCCGTGATAGCTCCAGGCTCGATTCCTCGCGGTTCCGCGATGGAGCACCGTGGGAGCATCGGTAAATGAACGCGGTACGCTCTCGGTTCAAGACTGGCAGAATCTCGCGATCGTTCGGCGATAGCCCCATGCTAGTATCTTCTCGGCCCCTACCAGAAACCGAGAGGATTCTATCCGTGAACGATCGCAGGGGATTCTCTCAGAGGAAGGTGCGAACCACGCTAATGACGAGCTCCTTAATTAGACTTATACAGATGTATACGAATCCCATTGCCGCCGCTTGCTGCGTGAATCAGGGACTCGTCTGCAATACTGCGTCTTTGACCCGTTTCATTTGTCTTTTATCGATATTTTACGCTTCTATCGCTTGTTTATTGCTGAAAGTCACTAATAATTTATTCCTCTTGTCATATCAGTGATCCTTATGTCGTTTCGGTGATCTTTTAACGATTTTGAGTCTGAAAAATAATCAGTGGATGGAATTTGGCAAACTTCCAATAGAGTAGGTCCCGCAACGATACAGTTTATAGCGCCGCGGCTTGTATAGCTGTTCTGTGCGGGCTTTATTGTGACAATACTGTAGATTGTTAAAGGCAACGTAAGCACGAAAAACGCTCTCTATTTTTTGTCGCTTTGTCTCTGAAGTTTTCGATGTTACGAGCAGCTTAAAATGCTAAAATCATGTTTCGATGGGCCTTATGAGCGTGAAGAAACTTGCAGTTTAGTTATCGTGAGTTACAAAAAGCGCTAATCGGCAGGCATCCTAGTAGATATCGGGAGCATGACAAATATTTGCAGAAACAACTAACTGAAAGGCTTTTGCAACCTTTTCCTTTATATATCGGTTTCATCGTTTTCCACTCGTCACCTTGCCCGTGCGCTACACGTCCTTTCTCAAAGCATTTTTTTGACTGCCCATCGAATATGCTGTTAAAAAACCCGTTACTGTTCACATCAATTTTGAAACGAAGACGCAAACGCGAGTAAAAAAATAAAGTGTGTTCAGAAGTTAGCCATTGACCGCTTCGTAACATTTAGTTGACAGAAATCTCAACGTACTTCGAAACTATCGGCAATACAGTCTTATTGGACTGCATCGTAGGACTTGTGGCCACATTATCTGACATCACGTTTATGCTTATTCCGTTCAAGTGAACGTGAAAGTGAAAGAAACCTGAAACCCTAGGAAAAAAATGAGTTAGCAAAATAAGAAAGAAGTACTTACAAGGGAACCTTGCATAGTGTTCCCCCGGATCAGAAAGCTGATTGTTTTCTAGTCAACTCTGGCTTGCTCTCTTCGAATCTGAACTTGAATTCTGCTAAGGACATCTGCGTAAAAAGTTATAGCCTGTCAGATTTCGTATTTCTTGCGGCTGGGATAAGCGCGACATTTGTGGTTCTCGGATGAATTTGGCTAAAAAGTTCGATGACTTCGACGTACTCCCTGAGTAAATCTGTGGTGACGGCACCGCAATGCGGCCGTGTAGGTGCCCTATAGGCACCTACATGGGGTCATTGCGGTGCCTTCATTACAAATTGCCCTGCCTGCACGCAAACAGCGAAGTAGGCTCCGCAATCGCAGCTCGTTGAAGAGCCGATTGCCGCGTCGGTTGAGCGTAAACACCGCGTAGGTGTTTTTCAAGACACCTACGCGACCTCGCTGCGAAGCCTCCGGGGTGAGCCAAATATAATTGCCCTCCCCATAGTGGATATCGAATAGTTGTTTGTTGAGCAACGCACCGATACAGCTGATGATACAGCTTTCCAGCATTTGCCTGTCACCCATCTTACGTTTTCCTCGGAATCCTTTGCTTAGGAATAGTACTCGAACGATTTGGTATTTTAGCTTTTCAAACCCATACGTAATCCAAATAAAATTTCATGCTAATTAAACGGAAATCGCAAACACCTACATAGCTTTGATACTCTAATGCAGAAGTCCTCACCCATTTTAATCGGGCAATAATTCAATTTATGTAGTCTTCATGACAACTGCGTTAAAAATTAGACAGAATCTTACGAGAACCGTTAACGCTATGCAAATAACTACAGATTTTACCGTTAGGGTTTTCGCTGCTATGTCAGAGTTCGAGCCTCTGAATCGTTTTGTTCCCTGTTCTTTTCAACACTCTGTTCATAATAGACCATTCGTTGATATAAAGAGATATCTGAAATCAGCATCAAGAGCCCTTTTAGGAGACACATTGCTTACTCTGGAACAAGATATTTTGGAAAAGTTAGCTTTGACACAATCAACACGGGAAATGCGCTTCCAATTTCGAAGCAGCTATGAGTGATGTGTCCATCGCCACGTCTATATGCCTTGTTTGAGAGTAAGCCATGTGCCATTTTAGAAAAAAAACACTCGACGTTATTTCCGAAAGCGTCTTTATATTCCCCAGCGAAGACCGAGAACGTAAGAAAGTGTGGTTTTCGAGTAATTCGACCAGTCGACCGTTCAAAAAAGCACGGCTTTCGAAACAACAAAAAATGAAAACAAAGTCTGTAACTCGGATGAAGCGATTTTTTTGTGAGAAATCGTCAAAAAACAGCGTATTAGGATTGGGTTCGGATAATTTATCGAACAATAATCACATTATTCGTTTTATACGCGAGTACTCGAATATTCTATTCACCTGGGAACTAAAATTGTCGGATTTCTCGAGAATTCGATCGATTTATGAAATCCAAATATCCGCTGAATCCTTAAGGATTCATTTAGAAACATTTAACTGTTCGGTTGTCCAATTAATTCGATTATTGTAAAAAAACTTAAAAAAAAACTATTCGCTCATTTCGGGTTACGGGCTAATATTCTGCGATTGAAAACAATGTGCAGAAATATCTATGGAAAATTTGAAAAGCCGAATCGAATAGGAAGAGTGCTTTTCCGAATATAAATACCAAACGGATAGAGTAAGGTTTTCAGATTAGTTCACTCATTCGGAAATTCTGAAAAGTTTTAATTTGAAATTTTGATTCAATCGGGCAATTCAAAAAGAGGTAATCGAATTACACTCCCCCTTCATAACTTTCAAACGGCGATATTTTAAAGATTCGTTCATCCGAACCTTTCTGACAGTTTCTATTGGAATTTTAAATTTTTCGGGAGCAGTTGTTTTTTGAAAATGCAATATTCTTTCGTTTATTTGAAAATGAGTGTCGAATGACCATGTCTACTCGTCCCTCTACCTAAGGGATGAATGCCGAAATTCAGGTGGACTGCGAAAAACACCCAAAAATTCAGGAAATGTAACACACGGCATTGTTTCTTAGATCGTGGTTGCTGCAGTTTTGAAACCGAAATCTCGAAGAATACAAAAAGCGTAATACGCGGAGACGCATGAGCACAAACAGGCGTTCAAGATTATATTAGTTAATGTCGCAACATAAAAAAGACTTAACGCTCGAGATGGAAATTCAGTATAAAGCCAAATTTACTACACTGGCAGTGAATGCTATGGTCAAAATGTGGATAACATTAAAAAACGAATTCGGAGAGCACCGGAATAGATATCGGCGAGTCTAGTTGGAAATTTGATCGATACTGCAGTATGACTGATGTGTGCCAGTTCGGAGGTGTGTCGAACGCGGAGCCGACGGGACACTGAAAGCCTGCACACTCATCGCGGTGCCGACGCTGTTTCACCGAGGAGCCGTGTTGTCTACGCTACCTCTTTATCGGACTGCGGAGCAGACATAAGGCTATCGCGGGGCGACTGCGTCACACACCACTTTTCCACGATCACGGAGCCGCCAATCAACTGCCGATACCCCATCGCGATACCAGCGAGAATCTCGGGGCTATCGCGAAACCAGCGGTACCGATTTTCTCAGAGCTGAGCTTGCAGTCGAAGTCGGTTTCCTATTTCAAAAGAATAAGCTGGAAATCCATCAGTTACGAATTTCAAAAGGCTAGAAGCCTTTTTTGTTAAGCGCCTTTTTTCTATCAAAAAAACGCGCATGTGTTTGGAAAATCTGGAAACGAACCTAAGAAATGTGTTCAGCTCCCAAAATTACCCCTCTGAGCAAAGTTTGAGTGAAATCGCTTTTTCCATTCTTGGTCCAGACTGACAGCGTTTTGGACTTGTACGGATTTTCGGTTGGGCGTTTATTTATACCAATGCTCTAGAAGCGTTTTAGAAAAATGTTCCAGATATGACTTGAAACATTCCAGAAGGGTTATTTGGGGCGCTGATCACGAATCTGGGGTTCATGTGTCGATTTTCCCATGTTTTCGACTTGATTCGTTCAGAGGTTCCCTTCGTGGGAAGGGGGACTTTATGGCAAATTTTTGTTTTTGACTCCGATTTTTGATTCGCATTTGAATAAAGAGAGTGGTAGCAGTAACGAAAAACTATACCTGTCAATACTCTTCTTTTGAATCGCCTAATCTGCCTTTGATGAAATAACATCATTTCATGAAATTTCTTTTTTTTTTGTAATGACTTTGAAGCGCTCCCTTCATCTGTTGCTGAGTGATGCAAGCAATCCCTTATTCAAAACTGTTTATTTTACCAATTATCTATTACTTTATCAAACAACTAATTCCAAGCTTTTTTTTCGATTTTTTGAAAACAAAATCGATACTCCGGAAAATAAATATTGCTGATTAGTGGTTTGCTTGTTTTTTTCAACTATCAAATTTCGCATCGCAAATTCATTGCACAAAGAAGAAATTTTCTGAAATAAAATTTTTGAAAAAAAATGCTAAAGTGGCTCTCATGAGGGAATCCCGTGAGTCCTTGTGAGGGTCATCATCTTGTGCTGATAGAAGCCGAATTTCCTTTCGTTAGAGGTAGATTAGGTGATTCAAAAGAAGACGAGCTTCGACAGATATAATTATTAACTACTTTCTATTCAAATGCAAACTTATAAAAATAACAAGTTTCACTGTAGAGCCTGGGTTAGAAGGAGAAATCGTATGCTATATTACGCCTTGCCAAAACAGCCTGAACAGGGGAGAAAACAACTTTTTTCTTCAAAAACCGCTGTTATTTCTGCATCAAGCTAATATCGTCAGTCACTGGATGAGGGATCACCGCAACGCTGCTTGGCGGGAAAAATTGCGCGATCAATAGCCACTCTCCCTTCGTTTTCCCGCGCGCAATTTTTCCCGCCAAGCAGCGTGGCGGCAATCCCTCATCCAGTGATGGACGATAGTTGGGAACAACATTTTAGAGAGTTACGGAACGATTCCGAAAATGTTACGAACATTTTAGGCATGAGGCACCGCAACTTACGACAATTGATACCAACAACTTACGGAAGACTTCCGTAAGTTGTTGAAAATGGTGCTCGCAACTTTTTCCAAATCTTCAAAGGTGTAGTTTAGCAACCATAGTTACGAAATATGGCCAAACCGCCCCATGAAACCCTCCCATTTGGAGAGATAAAGGTCACAGAGAAAGGGCGAAGACGGGTGTGTAAAATAGCGCTCACGCCTTTTTCTGAGGGTCTGTTCGCTGCGGACGAAGAGAACTCAACTCGAGACAATGATTTTGAACTTCAAACTTTTGGGGTAAAATACGAACGCGCTAGTGACACGTGCGCGGCGCTCAACGCGTATCTGTTATCCGGCGCCTCCAACTCCGATCGTGTGTTCCGCGTTATAATGATAGAATCATATCAAAGAATTACATCACTATCGTGTTGCAGTCACACGCCTGGGTTGGTCCCATCTCCCGACCAAAAACATTGGTATACGCAAAGTGGGATTAGAGCAGGTCAATTGGAGATACCTTGCGATTTACTTCCACTGCATGTATTATTTAAGAAAAATTACGATTTACGGTCCAAAATGTCGTAAATCGTAAATCGCACTTACGAGACCAAAAAACACCGTAAATCGTAAACCGTAATTACGCACCCCCTGGTGTGTATGTGTGTATGTGTGTATGCGTGTATGTGTGTATGTGTGTATGTGTTGCCTGAGGTTTGTTCCGATAATATCCGAAATTTATCCGAAATTATCCGACGGATATCTGTATCCGAATCATTGGAAAAACGGCATTATCTGAATCGATCCAATATCCGAAAATTTGAAAAAACGCATTATCCGAATCGATCCATTATCCGAGGAATTACCTTCGGATAACAAGTATACTCGGAACGAGAAACGCAGAGTTCCGAGTTCCGCTCATCCCTAGTTGAGACCCGTTAACGTGTTTCTCATACTCAGAACTTTTGAAACAAGGTGTTAACACGCAATCCGCTAGTAACGGATTGTCCCCGTACCGAATGCGAAGCAAGCAGAAGCTAACACGCGAAGCAAGCAGAAGCTAACGCCAAGCAAGCAGAACCTTACGTTAGGTAGGGGAACGAGTGGAACCATGCACCAAAGCGAGCGGAAGCAAACGCGAAGCAAGTAGAAGCTAACGCTGAGCAAGCAGAAGCTAACGCCAAGCAAGCAGAACCTTACGTTAGGTAGGGGAACGAGTGGAACCATGCACCAAAGCGAGCGGAAGCAAACGCGAAGCAAGTAGAAGCTAACGCTGAGCAAGCAGAAGCTAACGCCAAGCAAGCAGAACCTTACGTTAGGTAGGGGAACGAGTGAAACCATGCACCGAAGCGAGCGGAAGCAAACGCGAAGCAAGTTGAAACTAACACTGAGCGAGCGGAAGTTAACGGGAAACAAGCAGAAGCTAACGCTAAACAAGCAGAGGTTAATACCAAGCAAGCGGAACCATACGATAGGCGGAAGGGGTTGAATGAGAACCACGCGCCAAAGCATGCGGAATCATGAGCGAAGAGAGCGGAATCTCACCTTATGCAGATGTAGCGAGGGAAATTTCATGGTACGTCCATCGAAAAGAGGACAGTTGAAATACCTTGTGCTAGCAGCGCATAAAAAATACGATGACTAGTATTTCGACTACCAACGCTTTTCGAATTCGAATACCACGGAACCGCTACCTTATACTGTCTATGAGTCAAATTCTACCTTGATCATAACCGCAGATACATGAAGATAAATGAAGTTCGCCTTTTACCCACTCTATGAATCATGTAACAACAGCGATTTCCCATATGTTTATCTCAGAAAACTCGCAATAACAACTGTCTTACTGGGGGGGGGGTAGAATCAATTAAGGAGATATCTTGAAGACAGTGTTTACGATAAGAATCGTTTCTCTGCTTTTCCGCCTATCTTGAAGACGGTCCCATGCTGATTCCAATGATGTTTTTGGAATCGCACAAGACCTTCTAAGAACGGAGTTATGGTCCCTCAAATATTGAGCTAGGGAAAATGGTGGGCGAGTTGTCCGAGGCTTGTAACTTCCGTCCTTCGCAGCCGATGTATGCGAGCTGACCTGAGTAAAGAGAGAGGTTGAGAATGAAGGGAAGAACGGGGCTATTGATCGGAAACCATCGCTCATCTCTCAATCTCGAGCATTAATTTGTTCACAAGGGTGGGCGTGGAAAGTGCATCTGAGTGTGACGGGCTAACGGGTGTCCAACTTTGGGGCCGTAGGGGACCGTTCCGAGCTCATTTTTCTTAGTTTTTTTCAACGTTAGGGATGCGCTAGGCCCTGCAGCTGCCGATCTCCACCAAAAAATCAGACACGGTTTTTATCGTGGACACTGCCTTTGAGGTAGCTGAGTCGAACGCAGAACTCAGATATCAGACAGGACTCGAGGCTTTACGAAATTTGACTTAGGGAGTTTCGCGTTGCTACAACGTGCGGAAAAACTATTCACGGACCCGAGTAATCAATTGCATTCTTTTAGCCGGTTAAAAACGTTCTTTGAAGACAAATTTTTAGGTGTGATACAATCGATTGTATCACACCTAAAAATGGGTATTCAAAGACCGTTTTTAACCGGTTGAAAGATTGAAATTGATTACTTAGATCCGTGACCAGGTTTTCCGCACGTTGTAGCAACGCGAAACTCCGTTATTCAAATTTCGTTAAATACTCGTAAATATTTCACAGCTATCGATTTGTTCATGGACCCCTTCCTAAGTAGCGCTGTTCGGCTTTAAGCTGCGTCCATGAAATTTCGGGTGCGTTTTTATCTCAACCAAAAAATCTAAACCGCCAATGACTTGATGTGGTTTTCATGCCCGACACCGCACCTATTTGCCCTCAGGGCACTAATGAATGTTTAGCCATTGAACAAACATTTGGTGTCATTGTCGCAGGAGAGTTGTTTTTCTCTGCTTCCGTGGAAAACATTCATTCATTGCATTATTAGGTCTTGATGTAGTCTTGATCTAAGAAATTCGTTCACTATAAAAATTTACGAAGTGAGGACCTCCCCCCCCCTGTCGTAGCCATCACTTTTTCCCAGGGGGCGGGCTAAGCAAATCGCTTGATTCGGTTGAGGGGTCGGACCAATGTTGGGTTGTATCACACCTCGCGCCGTAGCCTGACTCGAGCCTGCATTACACGTTTCCGAGCGAGAGTGTTACCATCACACCACCGACGCCACGGTCCGCAGTCCTCAGCTATTCACACATAAACATGTGTAGGCACAGCAACAATCAGTCGATAATGGGTATGATCTGGTAAGCACGAATCGGCATTAAATCCATTTAAAGGCACAGTCCAAGCTCGTCGGCAAAATTTGATGTTATGGTCCAGCCGGTGCGTGTAGCAACCCTGCAAAACGCTGAGTCTCAACTCCTCCGAATAGGCGAACAAAATCGAGCTACCATTCCTTCCGCCTCCCCCCCCCCGAGAATCAGAATTCGCTCCACCCACTTCAGGGGTTCCGGTCTCAATAGGGACAAGACGCGCCATGGATTTGATCAAAATATAGGTTCTTCCATTTTTTATTGGTCTATTTTTACAGTGTGGTCTGCTCCAGTGCGATGGCTGCGAGCGACGAGGGAAATCAGGACCGAGACAACTCGTCCACGAAATTCTCGCCGTTCAAATTTACAATCTTTGAGGGGCCATAACTCCGTTCGTAGTGGGTTCTGAGCGAATCTAGAAACAATAATGTGATCAGCGCGGAATTCTCTCTAAACTGAGCAGAAAAACTGAATAACAGTTCTGAGTTCGTATTGTGCCTTTAAAGGCAGTGTTCGCGATGACCTTCGTTCCCGAGTGTTGCACTCAAAAGAATACGTTGGCGTCCAAGTCTAATCGAAATTACGGAGAAACGGTGAGAAACGCATCAAAACGTCGAATTTCAGTGACACTATTCTTTAACATGGACCAGCCGTACAGAGGACTCCGCCCGCCTGACGGCAGGCTGGGCTTCGCCCCCAGACCCGAATTCCGCCCGGGCGGAAATTATCAAGTTGTCTCTGCATACATAGAATCGGCTCAGGAATAATTTTGCCCCAATATTTTTTGTTGTAGACATAAAGGTTGCCTGCCGCACATGTTGACACATGGAAAGGCGGACAGCGGCAAATTATAGCGAGAAAAGCAATAAATCTGGTTCAGTTGTGCAAGCACACAAAATCAATCCGAAGTGCGGCAAATCCTGTAAATTACCGTTCTCGAGCTCGTTTCGAAGACATTCTTCTTTCTGCGGCGTCCTGCGCATTGCTACGTTGTACCGCACACTTTCTACGGCGTCCAGAGCACTCCTCCTGAGGTCGCGCACACTTTCTACAGGCGCACTCCTACATGGGTCCCGCACACTTTCTATGGCGTTCGGCGCCCTCTTACAAGGGTCCCGCACACTTTCTATGGTGTCCGGCGCACTCTAGCATGGGTCCCGCACACTTTCCATGGCGTCCGGCGCACTCCTGAATGGATTCCGTACACTTTCTATGGCGTCCGGCGCACTCTCACATGGGTCCCGCACAATTTCTATGGCGTACGGTGCACTCTTGCATGGGTCCCGTACAACTTCTTCGGCGTTGGGCGCACTGCCGCTGGTGTCCCGCTCACTTTCTTCGACGTCCCGTTCGGTTCTTCTGGGCGTAAACCTTGTAAAACACAGAAGTCTGCAATTACAGAGTGCACACCGTAAACTGACGGACGGACGGACGGACGGACGGACGGACGGACGGACGGACGGACGGACGGACGGACGGACGGACGGACGGACGGACGGACGGACGGACGGACGGACGGACGGACGGACGGATGGACGGACGGACGAACGCACGGACGGACGGACGGACGGACGGACGGACGGACGGACGGACGGACGGACGGACGGACGGACGGACGGACGGACGGACGGACGGACGGACGGACGGACGAACACCACTCTCCTTTATTAAGATGGAATGACCAGTTGTCCGATTGGATGAACATGTTCACGGTGGTTGTCACCGGTGAAAAAAGGGGTTAATCAAAAATGGAAGAATATTTCAGGCAAAGCAGAATTATTTAGGGTCCGAAGGAGAGAACGGAGCAAAAGAAAGAGAATAATTGCAAAAGACGGGACCACAAAAGATTTCATTGTCATAACGAACAGTTCCAATGAGAAAAAAAAGGTGGGGTAAGAGTGAAGGATTTGGTGCGCTTCTGGGAATTTTTTTCTCAACTTCTTCCTCATTTCAGTTCTACCCGGTGACCAAACAATCGATTTAGCGATTAATGTCAAAATCGAAGATTATCGTGAACACTGCCTTTAAGCTGAGGCCTTGGAAGATGTGATTTTGCTGTTTTTGAAATTTTTTAAGCTTGACATCTGAGTTTTGTGTTCAACTCGTCTATTTTGCTATATGTTATGCTATCAGGCCAAAAAAGGGCATTAAACATTCTGAAAACATCAACATCAGAGAGGGAGAAATGAAAAGGAAACCACACGACTGCTAATGAATGAAGCAAAAAAAGACGAATCGATGAGCAGGCATTGCTGTAGAGCCGAGTCGCACCTGCAAGATAGCGTGTCAACTTCGTGCAAAGCTGCTGGAACGGTTCGGCAACTCCCATAGGCTGCTCGCACGGTGCCTTACGTGCCTAAGACTGATTGCACGGAACCGAAGCTGGTTCGCACCCTACCGATCCACGATAAGGAAGCTTGCACGGAACGAAGTGTCAGTGAGCTGATTAACACCGTACAATAAGCTGCTGGAACGCTTCGAAAACCCCCAGTAAGGCTGCTTGCTCGGTGCTTCCTGGGTCGTCTACACTGAGAAAGCTCGTTTGCACCATACCAAGACGCGAATAACGTGTTTGCACCGAACGAAGTGGCTTTTAGCGTGTTAACAACCTGTTTCAAAAGTTCTGAGTAGGGTGGGGGGGGCAGTCTCTTCATTCTAACAAACGAACTTCGGCTAGAATTGTTTTATATCCTTTAGCAAGAAATGAGCTCGCATCGGGTTTGATATTTTTTCACAGGCTATTTTGATTTAATGAGAAATTTGATAAAGAACTCAGAAGATTTTTACCATAAACTGCCTACCACTGCCGGCAGGCCATCAATTTTCCATGATATCATCTTGCCTCAAAGTGGCAGATTTCAGTGAGTGTTGAACACTTATGAAAAAGAACTATTCGACGAGTTCCGCGATTCAGTCCATTGTATTCCATTGTCGACTTTTGATGAACCTCGGTGTTATAGGAGAAAAGCGAATAGAAATCTGTGAAGCAGTGGACCGAGTTGATGCAGCTTCTACTCGATTTGCCTTTTGGCTACTTCCGCCTTCGTCAGAGCCTCCGTAGCCAGACTGATAACAGGACAAGCCGTTAAAATCCTACTTTTGAGCAGAAACAGATGACTTTGATGAATACTGGCAAAAAACCGGGAAGAAAGGAAAACCACGAACAAATCACCAAGTACGCTTTGCAGCGAGGTTGGGTAGATGCCTTGAAAGGCACATACGCGGCATTCGGCTCTTGAGCGAGGTGCGATCGCGCATCGCCCACATCTCTCGCCGTCCAGGCAGAGCATTGCGGTCGTGTATGTGCCTATAGGGCGCCTACACAGCAGCATTGCGGGCAACTCTGTAATAATAGGTAAAAACACGACCGCTCGTAAATAACAGAATTAGAAGTACATTGGGAGCACTTCCTGAAATTACCAGTCGACGGAAAATAAAAGTTTTTTTCAGGGAATGAGACCGTCACCGTAATCTCAAATCGGGAGGGCGCAGCAGAGCTGGTGAGCAGATCTGGCAAACTTTGAAAATGGTAGTGTTTTGAATTAATAAAGGATGCATTGCAGGAGCAAACATCGATGGGACTTGCTGATGCAGCCAGTGAACATGATTTAAAGAATTGGGAGCAATCGAGGACTTTTGTCAATCCAGCCAGTTTATTCATCAATCTACTGCCCTACTGATGTTGCTCACAGCAAATGCACCGTAAGAAGTTGCACTTTCATCATTTTCGAAAGCTACACTTCTTCTAAAATAACGCCATTCGAGCACTTATCAAAGTCACATCTTCTTCTGCTCCTAAATTTCTTGGAATTTGTAGTACTACATTTCTTCGTGATTTTTTGTAATGAATTGATAAAGGGTAGAAAAAATGTAGGTCCACACTTTCACAATTTCCGAAAAAAAGCCTTTATGAAAATTTTGAGCCTTCAGATTTGAGCAGTTTTCGACGACTTTTTTTGCGCAGATTTTCGACGTGAAGTTTTCGACGACTCCTTTGCGAATTTTTATAATATCGAAATGCCATTATAGGTCAGGCACTCTACCGATTGGTGCCAAGTTTCCTCCAAAAGAGCGGCCTGCTACGCCCCCTCATTCCGTGGAGACGAAAGTTACGGGTTTAAGCGACCGACGTTCGCTCAATTCCTCAAAATTCGCCCCCGACATGCAATAGATGAAAGGGACAAGCTCTATGGGAAAACTATGTAGCTGGTCGTTGAGGGTGACCTTGAGTGGCTCTCTGTTAGGCCTTTCCAAAGGTATATCTTCTGACTGCTAGGGTGCTGCAAGCCGTTTGGAAGGAACGGCGATGCTATTGGTCACAACTAAGATCGCCATTCTAACACCGAACATGATGATCAAGGTGCGAGAATCATCCAACTTTCAGCAGCACTCGAGGCAAGAAAATTCGTGGTTTATGCGGGAGATGTAGGGAGAATCTCACCAGCTGGGGCTGAAAATTCCGTAGTTTACGGAAAGTTTTGCAACAAAATAAGACTAGGTGTCCCCAAAACCCTGAGACTCTCCGGTTTTCGTGTTAGGCATCTCGCGACTCATAGGCAGAGTATAAGGAATCGATCGGCGTTATAAGTTTTGTGGAATTTCTGCCCCGCCAATTTCATAACTTCTGGAATTTCTAGAGGATAGGTCCTGCAGATTATGACCATGCTCTAAAGGCGCACAGCAGCAGTTTTAGTCTGTGAAAAGTAACAAATCAGAAGAATTATACCCAATCGCTCTCACTTTTTCGATCAAGAGTGATGCAACAAAAAAAAGTTATGCGAGGGGTACATAACTCATACACTTGTCTTCCCACAAAATTACCATGGAATGAAATGAAATGTTGGACTTGAGAAGCTCCACAAAAGCGAGCACATTTCTTCTTTGCTTCGACGTTTTACTATGTATGTATGTGTGTACCTACCGGACTCGCAACTGGATAGCCTTTCCAAAGCGAAACGAGGTGAAATGACAAACTGAAAAATTAGTTTTGTGCACATCTAAATGAGAAACGTTTTTATGCTCACGGGTTTTTTTTTCGAGAGAGCCTCAACAGAAAAAAAGGCATTCAAATGAGAAAATGAGGGTGATTGGGTCGAACCTCCTCAAGGTTCTTCATTTTCATCAGGCCAAAAGGCTACGGCGCAGCTTTTGAGCACGGTTGTAATCTTCAGTAATTATCTTCCGAAAAATTTCCCAAATATAAAATAATGTTGACAAATGTCATAACACCTATCGGTTTTCCATAGCTGTGTACCTACAATGGCATTTTCATAACAGGAAAATTCGTTTGCGTCAAAAGCAGCGTACACGCTCAAAAAAAATTTTTTTGGCATGAATCGGAGGCTTGGAGCTGTTCATTTTTTAAATGTCGGAAAACCCTAGAAAATCAGGTATTTAAATGGAAAAATAGTGTTTCTTGTTGTATTGGTTCGGAAGTGGGCGAGTTACACTGCATCGGCTGAGATAGCGAAGCAATCCGACGAAGCGGTTGAGATAACGACGCTAATAGACATGTACGGCTTTTACTGGAGAACTCACATAGTTTATATTGCGAAAAACGAGCCAAAATGACCGTAATTTCGAGCAAAAGATTTGAAGGTGTTTGTATTGAGGGGCGGAGCTAGTATTGAAAGTAGGAGGAGAAAGAATGATTTGGTCACTCAATATTGTTCTCGAAAGATTTCATTCTCGAAATCCCCAAGGTTTACGGAAGGTCTGGTGCCCTATTTATCAAAGCATGCCTGAAAAGGACTCGGAAGCCGGATTTTTCTTCGAAAAGAGAGTCACCCTTGTTTACCATGACTTCTGAGATTATGAAACTCGCCAACAAATGATACGTATCAATTCAACCAAGCGTTTTAGCTCACTTATCAGTACTTGATTTGATTATCTACTTTTATCACAATCTGGACTTGTCATTTGTTCACGTCATGCGGGAAAGTGGGCATGAGGCGTTTCCGAGACTTTTGAAGTCTTGTTTGCAGCCGTTCTTTTTTTTGCAGTACTGGCTCTCACCACTGGGAGGCTCGCTTATCATTTTGTTGTGGGAGGTCACCGAAAAGGATGATTTCAAACGATGTCTTCGAAGATCTACACAAAAAAAAGTAGTCAAAAAACGACAAAGTTTGAAGGCTCATTTGTCTCATACAGAAGATTTTCTAAAAATCTAGAAGTGAGGGCCTGAATGTGGCGCACCCTCGAACGATCCATAACGAAAAAAACGTAGAAAAGATTTGTGGTCCAAACCGCCTCGATTTTTAAGCGAACATCTTCATATACAGTAAGATGCTATGAATGCCGGTAACTTTTCATGTTTCTTCTATATACAGTACATTTTTCTCAAAATTTTGAACGGTTCAGGATTTTTGTTACACTTGCAATCCAAAAAAATTAGTTCTGAAGATTATAGATTTTATTGTGAATGCCATTAGTTTTATTTTGTGGAAGCTGTGTGCGATTTTGACGTTTCCTGCGCTGATTGAGCGTTTCTCGTGAGTACTATTTCTCATAGCTGCACATAGTTTTGCACACGGTGTTATTACCTTTGCTGGAATTTGCTGTGATTTTTTGTTGCTGCTGATTTGACAGTGTATGCTACTGACAATGGAATATTTTCTCTAAACTTAGTTTGTGGATTAATAAAGTAATAAACAAAGTGAGAATCTGAGCTGTTTTACCGTGTTCGCGCTTTGCTCATGATTGCACAAAATAGAAAGACGTGGTTTAGCAGTCATAGAAAGTTCAGCGGTAGAAGGGTACTATGGGAGCGTGGGTAGAAAGCGGTAACCGTAACCGAGAATAGCAAACCCGGTGGTGGCGGAAGCCACTGATTTTACTCCTCAATACCCCCACGATAGGCACCCTCCCATTCCCCAAATACTATTCAAAATCAACCCACGCCTTCACGACAGGCATCTTAGGAGGGTACGACTCCGCCCATTTTTGGGGATGGATAGCAGCTGTCGGTGCTATCCAAAGATGTTTGGGAGTCTATTCACCCCCCCCCCGAGTTTATCAGAGAATGGCTTCGATAAGTAGCAGTGGATAAGGTGGATGGATAACGTTATCACATGGAAAGACTGCATTCCTTCACCGCTCAGTCAATCCTTACATTCTCAAAAATATAACGTCACACAAGAGGTCCTGCTTAGGCGGCAAAAAGTGCTTTCTCATCACATTTTGCAGTTCTTCCTGACGCTGCTGCCACCGTAAGCTCCTGGCCTACAATAATCTGTAAGAAACTGAACATCCACGATTTATCGGGAACACTGCCTTTAATCATTTAATAAAACACCAGAGCAGAATAAACTCTTTATAGAAATCGCGGCGATCTGAATGCAAACCTATCGCAAATATACAAAATATAAACAACCCTATTCCTAAAACCTATACACTCCTTGCGAACACCTCGGACAACTTACATCCTGGAAAACACATGCAACAGTTTCGAGGAACAATTAATTTCAAAAACTGAAAGTTTTTTCGCTAAATCAAGTCCGTTAGTGTTAATGCAGTCGCCAGTTGATTATACAGCCATCTGAGTCAGGAGTATCAATGTTTCAATGTACGAAGTGATGCGAAAAGGCGCGTCGCGGCAAATATCTCCGAGAAAGGAATTTTCATTTATTTGCCTTTGGGTGACCCTTATAACTCCTCTCTTTTCAGGGATATCGCTTTGCTAGTCGCATTGTATTCTATTAATTCAGCAATAGATGTAGATGAAAATACAAAAATTAATTAGGAACAAACGCACAAGAATAGAATTAATTAATGAATCGGGAAAACAGAAGGCTTTGCGCATTCTCCATCGATAATTGCATTGGCTCGATTGGCAACGTTCGGTCGCAGCATGACCACTTCTGATGCAGAGGACTTTAGTCTCTGCGTGGAGTTTGGTCTCAAGAAATAAGGAGGCTGCGGAAGAAGATCGTCGCGCGCGTTCGAAACGCCGCCGGCCGATGGTGTCGCGAACGCCCCACGGCTCGATGCCATCGCGCTTCATCCGTTCACTAGACTAAACCTGACAAGGTCAGCATACTGTGCTTCTCTGGACCAAATTCCGGTCCGCTATTGCGTCTCGACACGCTTCGCGGCCGCACGCTCTCGAGTCGGAAGAGTTTCCAGCGCCGCAGCAGCCGATCTAATGACCCTAGGTGGGTTTTGGAAACTGGAAACCAAACAAAATAGGAGAAAACTGTATAAAAAGCCACATCGAGCCGGCTTTGTCGCTGGGAACTCGATTGACTCGAGCGCGTCCGGCCGCGAAGCGTGTCGAGACGCAATTGCAGACCGGAATTTGGCTCAGAGAAGCACAGTAAATCAAAAATTCAGGAACCTAAATTCAGGAAGAGTAAAAGGACAAAACCATCCAATTTTGAATTAGGCGGATAAGGATACCACAATACGCGTGCTTTTTTCAGACCATGAAGCAAGTACAAAAGTTTGAACGTCAGCATTACTAAATACTTCATTACTTTTGGAGCTACACGTTTTTACATCTGTCATGGATACGCATTCCACCCTGTGAACTCTCTAGGATCTCTCAGACAAAAGTGGGGAATTACCCAGCGCAGAAATAGGCCACTAGAATATTCCGCCTTCAGGACACGTTCCTTCCGCGCACAAAAACCCGATTAGAGTTGAACCCAAATAAGCTCAAGCGCAGAACGCGGTCAATTCGATCCCATACGAATGCACGGTATGTCGGCCAAAAACAGGAAGTACATTCCCCACAACGAGTGAAAAGAAACCGTGTTTATCACTCATATCGACATGCCTGGCAAGAGCTCTCCCGGTCGCGAAATCCATGATCACGGCCAAAGTGCGAACTCATCGCGCGCCGAAATTAGCGACAAAAACTTACCGTGCGAAACAATGGGGTTAGTATAGGCAGTCAACAGGCTTACCTCGTGGGTCAGTTGATGGATGGTGCACAGACTCACATATCAGACTGATCGCAAGCTGGACGCTGAATGTCTCAGCGAACTCGGGTCAACTACGATGCACTGCTCGAACAATTAGGTTCACCTCCGATTCACCTCAAGTATAACAAAAAGAAGTGGTTGCATTGGCGGGATACCCTAGACCTCTATTAGGCTCCGTCCATAGCTAACAACCTGCAGCAAACATCACGGCGCGGAAACGCTGACGCACAACGCTCAAACGCTGGCGCACAACGTTCAATTACTGACGTATGCAGCGTGTCTTAGGTCGGCAAGGGGTAAAATGATGGTATAGTCCAATCCACCAAATTTCGCACCTCTACTTGGGCCCCTGTCAGAGTTGCTTGAGCCGACGTATCCAGCCCGGTCGATACACACAGAATGCATTGGAAATTGGATGCAAAAAACACCAGCCGACACCCCCAACACCCACCCGGTCGATACATGTGATTAAAATGATGGGGTGAGGTTGAGAAAATCACCCGGTGTGGCTGACGTGGTAAATATCCATGTAATACGTGGATGACGGAGGTGAGAAAATCGCCGGGTGGGCGGGACGATAATGAAACATTGCGTATCGCTAGGAAGCTATCCACCCTGCTACCTCCTTTTCTTCACTTTTCTCTCCTTCACTATTTCTCTGAACACGTGCGATCCTGTTGGCCTCGTAATCATCGTTATCACTTCCAGTGAGCTCTAGTCGGATACACCTGGTGATTTTCTAAACTTCACCCCATCATTTTAATCACACGTATTGACTGGGTGTGTTTTGGTGATGTTGGTGGGTTACAGATGCAAATAGCACCAACTCTGACAGGGGCCTTCGGGGCTATTCATACTCCTAACCTCCCGCTCTGCCAGAGTGGTCCACGCGGGCAAAGAGTCTCATCCCTCCCACGCCTCCAGCTTCTACCGCGCCTTTCGCCCCGTTTGAGTGATTCACACTCCACTCAAAACTCATTTGTGAAAAACGAAAAAAAAATCCGATATCACATATCTGATAGCATTATCAGTCACTGTTCACCTCAGGGGTCGTATTCGCCAATAACCCGCCGGGTAGTCGAAGGGTAAATGAGGTGAAATTTCAATACAAAACGCGCGCTCCACGGCCACCTCTCACCTCCCTTGGCTTTCCTCGCGACCGCCGGAAGTTTTTTGCATCGCTTCTCGGGAAAATTGGCCGCATCGCGGCGAAATTCATTGCAAATTGCACGGAAGAGATGTTAGATTCATTCATTTTGATTTCTTAAATCCTCATTATCTCAATTTCCGTGTGATTCTGTCTTTTGTTTCCTTTTCATTGGTGACTCAGATCCTTTTTTCGTTACGATTATACATTTTTGACTGTGAATATTAATTTTTTGCTGTTTTTTTTTCGCACGTTTCATTGAATTTTTACCAAAAAAAATTGAAAAGCGATTTTTGCCACATCTTAATCATCCAGAGAGCTGCGGGCTCTCATCTTTATGTCCAAGTATTATATACAGTGTGCAAAATAACGATCTTTATTCTGCCAGGTTTCATTTTTTTTCAAAATGTGAATATTGAATTTGAATGACCGATCCATTTGTGGTAAAATAAGTCTAATTTGATGAGCCACTGTTCATAATACTTGAATTATAACATTGTGTGCCCTAAGATCGCTGAGTAATGAAAACGTGACTAAAAAGTCATATAAAGGTTTTTACGAATTTGCAAACCTGCTCTATAGGAGATTTTCTATTTTCGCACTATAATTCTTTCTTTACTGTCTTTCTTTCCCACTATAATTCTTTCTTTACTTTACTTCTTCTTTATTTACTTTTGTGACATTTAACAAAATGTAATCCCTCTGAAAAGAGACAGAAACTAAACTTTAAAAATTTAAAATCAGAACACGAGCTTTAAATGCGCCGATTTGCTAGAACTACGAATAAAACCCAGTAAAACATGTTATACTGTTGTTCTGCAACAAAGGAAATTAGTTTTCAATATTCTTATGCTAAAAACAAGACTAAAAATGCAAAAGAATCGAACGAAAAATAGAAAATTACACAATATTCTCGGAGGGAAGTCCACGGGAATTCGAAGGGTAATCGATCAATACGTTCATTTCCATCTTACAGCGTGTAAGGTGGGTCGATCTGTTCATCTGCCGCGCGCGGTATCATCCCTTCCGCTTCCCTTCGACTACCCTCTGCGGGTTGTTGGCGAATACGACCCCAGAACTTCACAGAGAACTTCTCATCTCTCACAGCGGTATCACTCATTGCTCATTTTATTTCTGAGTAAGCAGCACGTCCCCTCCTGCATGGCGGTGACGCTGGGTCATTCATACTTCACTGTCGGAGCGGAAGGCGCGGGAGGCATGAAATTTCATTCATACTCACCTCTTCGTCCGCGCGGACCGCTCTGGCAGAGCGGGAGGTTAGGAGTATGAATAGCCCCTTATCAATGAGAAGCGGTCGGCAGAGGCCGTATGCAAGATTGCGCCGGTTTGGGGCAGAGGCAGTGCAGTCGGCGCCTTTGAAGATCGCCGTTGCTCACAAGACAGGACACGTCTATCATGGTTGGTCACAAGTAAATACAAGTATGTCGCGCCCCATCGCTGTGCCCTAGCCGCCCCAGCTATGAACTCGGAGCAGCTGGGGCAGAGCGAGAAAGACTCTTGGGGCACGACATGGGCGCCGACTGCACTGCCCCTGCCCCAACCGGCGCAATCTTGCATACGGCCCCAGGAGATCGGTATGCATGATTTCCTAGACAACACGTTCGCCACCGGTTGAGCGAGAGCGGTTGTGCTGCAATGAGCTCCATGACAATGGTCTCCGACCAACCGCTTCTCAATGGTAAGTAGAGGTGAAACTTTTGGCGGACTACACTATAGACCGGGATCATACTTGCATCGACGAGCGACGCGACGCTATGTTCACCATTAATATCGCCCGAAAATCAGTATGCCTGACATGCACTGTCGCCGTCGCGGGATGTATGATCCCGGCCATAGTGATAATACTGTGCTTCTCTGGGTCAAATTCCTGTCCGCAATTGCGTCTCGACACGCTTTGCGGTCGCACGCGCCCGAGTCATTCGGGTTTCCAGCGTCAAAGCCGACTCGATGTGGCTTTTTCACACAATTTTCGTCTATTTTTCTTAGTTTCCAGTTTCCAAAACCCATCTAGAGTCAGCGGATCGGCGGCTGCAGCGCTGGAAGCTCTTTCGACTCGAGAGCTTGCGGCCGCGAAGCGTGTCGAGAAGCAATTGCGGACCGGAATTTGGCCCAGATAAGCACAGTATTTTTATAACGGCTGCAGCAATGATGCAGCCAACATCAGCGGCAGGCCAACTACCGTGGTAGCTATGGAGTGAAATCAATAACAATGCTAACGGTATAAACCCCCAGCGCAACTTGATGTTGGAAGGTAGCTATGGACTATGTCTTACGCAGGGGACGTAACGCCTACAGGAGCCTGATTTTGCTCAAAGGCTACGCCTAGTTGTAACGATAGTATTAGAGTTAATCTAGTTGTAAAATTTGGCCCTCGTGACAGACCCTAATGTTTCCTAGGCGTACCGACTGCGAGTCCATTTAGAGTTGACTGCGCACAAAAAAGAGGGCTAATCACTGTACACCGCCTTCAATCCTATGTTACGTAGCGATAGGTCCGCACATTTGTACGAGGTGGATGGAAGATTTTCTCACAGGCCAATGCGTCGCAATGAAGGACATCTCGGCGTATGCCTGATCATTACACACAGCATCCTGCCGCTGCGCTGTTACCTGGTGCAATGAACTCCGGGTAATATGATGAGAAAAAACACTCTAAAGGCAGTGTTCACGATAAATTTCACTTTTAATATCTCCACGGTTTACGGAAGGTCTGGTGCCCTGAATAGCAACGAATATTTAAAAGGACGCGAAACCCGCGTTTTTGAGCCAAAATAGGCCCTCCCTTGTTTACGTTGATTTTTGAGCGTGGAGGAATTGACCGCTATGAAGGATGATGCATATCAGTGAAATAAACTCGGATATTCGTGGGGAAGTTCCCGAGAACGACAGCAGAACTTCCCTCGAAACAACTGGGAAACTTTCCCCGAACTGGGGGGGGGGAGGCGAAGGGGACCTCTCGACAGCAGAGTAATAGGGGAAGTTCCAACAGCAGGAGTTCTCTTGTTCTCCCAACTGCAGGTCTTCCCGCGACCTCCCGACTGCAGGTTTTCCCGTTTTTTGATGATTGATGAAAAATCAGTTTGGCCAGAACCCGCTGTTTTCAACAGTCCCCTGTTCCTGAAAAGCTGGAATAGGTCCACAAATATTCAACATTGACGTGAGGTTACAGTGAAGCTCATTATCTCCCCTGAAATCCGGACAGAGATACCTTGCACAGTCCTTGAGTGGCAAATCTGCCCCCTCAACTTGCGAAGTGCAAGACCACCTAGACCGACTACATTAACGACAATGGATCTGTGGACGAACCCTACGCTAGTGGCCGAGTTTCTGAACCTATGACAGAACCCTCTCTGTGGCTGCAGAGAAGAAGAAGACCACCTGGGGACTAGTCAGTTTGCATCACCGTATACGCTGCGGGTTTGCTTTCTCGTTCATCATGCTCGGGGGGAGGATATGGGAACAACCGTGAGGCGAAATTCCCTTGTTCTCTCCCCGAACCGACTGTTTCCAACGCCTTATCGTTGTGTATGATTCGAGGGGAGAGGTGCTAGACGTACCCTTCCGGAGGGACGTCTCGCCCCCCTCCCCTCGACCAGGTGATAACGACCAAATCAGGTCTATTGTCCTCGGGAACTTCCCCACAAATATCTGAGAAGCGATCAGCTCACTTATTCGTAATTGCTTGACTTGATTATTCCTGTAATCTTAGTATCCTTTTGTTCACATTAACAAGGGAAGTATGCAAAGCGTATTTCGGATCTGCGGAAACGAATAGTATTGCTAGTATCTCTTGGGCATATGTAGTAAAACTGCGCAGTACCCGGTCCCGAGCCGCAGGTTCAGAGAAGTTATAAGCCCAAAACGGTCAATTTCTGCGATTTTTGTACCTTTCAAAACGCGCATTAGTCTTTGAAAAATCCGGAAACGGATCTCATAATTGTGTTCAGCGCCCAAAACTACCCCTCTGAGCAAAGTTTGGGGGGAGCCCATTTTCCAAACTTTGCGCAGACTGATAGCGTTTTGGACTTGTACGGATTTTCGGTTGGGCGGTTATTTACATCAATTAGGGGTTCTGAAAGCGCTTCAGAAAAATGTTCCACATTTGACTTAAATTCTCCCGGGGGGAGTTTTTCGGGACGCTGATCAAGAATATGTGGTTTAGTAGTCTACAGTGCGTTCGGAAATGATAGGGACACCCCTGAAAACCACAGTCTTTATGTTTAAATTGCGTGCGGCGTTCGGTAATGCTCATAAATGAATTCAGCAAAGTAAATAACCTATGTTTACTTGTTTCTATAACAATAGCATAATAACGTAATATTTTATTTTAAATTATCACATTATTCGTCGTTCGGAAATGATAGGGACACTATCAAAAAAAAAATTATCAAACAAGGATCAACACATACATGAAATCTAATATGATATCGCACCTCCAGAGTTAGAAATCAATTCAAAAATTCTATTCGGCATAGAAGTGATCAAATTGGATATCACATTTTTATCCAAAATTCTCCAGGCTTCGAGTACAGCGGCCTTTAGCTCGTATACGGTCCCATACTGCTTGTTATTCGCGTAAATTTGGCGCACAATTATGCCCCAGATATTCTCTATCGGGTTGCAGTCAGAACTACACGCGGGCCATTCCATCACGCGAACTCGGTTTTGTTGAAGCCACGCCTTTGTGGATCTGGAGACATGGACCGCAGCGTTATCTCGCTGGTAAATGTAGCGTTGACGCCTGTTTCCAGTGAAGAACGGCAGAAGATGCGCATGCAATGTTTCTTGATACTCCTCCGAATCCATCCGACACGAAGTGAAGGCGATTTCCAAAACACCTTCGCTGCAGAATGCTCCCCAACGCATCAGCGAACCGCCTCCAAAATTTCTTCGACTAAATACCATCGGATTCTTGCGAAGATCTCTCCAGTAGCATCGAGCACCGTCAGGTCCATCAAGGTCAAACTTCTTTCCGTCGGAGAAAATTACCTGGAACATGTCGCCTTTATCTTTTGAATTTATCGGGTTTTTAGAGAATCCCATACCTCTGACCAGTCTGTTGCCATGTTGTTCCTTGCAAACCGGAGTCGAGCTACTTTGTAGGCTTCTGAGAGTGATGGAGCCTTCATCATCACTTGGCGGACGATGTTTTCGTCTGCGTTTACGACGCTCCAAACAGTAGTCTTCGACACATTGAGCGGCAACTGAGCCCTCACTTGGTTGAGAGACAGACTACTGTTTGAGCAGAGTCGGCTTATCCTCCGTGCATCCCTGCCGCTGACCTTTCTTGGGCGTCCAGGACTCTTCGCCAAGCCGTAAGAGTCTGGATCTCGTAGGAACTGGCTGATGCAGTTGGGGGAACGTCCGAGCTGGGAGGCAATTAGACGTTGGCTCAGCCCGGCAGCGTTAAGGGCACGTATTTGGACTTGTTCGGAAACAGTAAGCGATGTACCACGGCCCATGATTGGAATAAAGATGTTGGGTGTCCTCGTGTTGCGTTCATATAGTGAACTTCTAACGGGAAATTTTGTTCAAAGTGAAAAATTCCATTTTTTGCAAGATGTCCCTATCATTTCCGAACGGTAAAATTTTCTGAATGTAAAGGAAAAATCTTATGAAATTAGGCACGGTTTCAAGGAAGTTGCGAACAGAGGTTTTTTATCACGCTGAATTCATTGATGAACAGTATTCATCACCGTTAACAGAAATTTTTTGAAAATCTCATTTTTTAGAGGTGTCCCTATCATTTCCGAACGCACTGTATTTTCCAAAGTTTTCGGTCTTATTCGCTCGAAGCTTCCCAACAGGGGGGAATTTCGAGGGAAAAACGCCACTTTCTAGATTTACGGATTTCTATGATAGATTGTCTCAGAATCATTCTCTGAGGGTTATTTGAAGCGCACCAGAAGTACACGAAATCTACTACTCTCACACCGCCTCCTTACTCTCACAGGAACTGCTTGCTGTGGCAATGAAATCTTTTGTGGACCCGTCCTTGGCAAACGTCTACTTTATATTGCTCCGTTCTTTTCTTCGGACCCTAACTAATACTATTTTGAGTAAAATATTCTCCCGCCATAGATTGACCCCATTTTTCACCGGTGACAATCACCATGAACACGTTCATTCAACCGGACAACTAGTTCAGTCCAGAGAATGTCACTGAAATAAGACGTTTTAGTCCGTTTCTGCCCGTGTTTTCGCAATTTTGATAACACTTGGTGGCCAACGCATTGTTTTATGTGAAAAACTCGGGGACGAGAATCATCGCGAGCACTGCCTTTAAGCTAGTAGCCTACAGCTACCAATTAGAGGTGTAGTAATTCTTTAGCAATCGAGCAGTACCAAACGCATTCTAAAAAATCTCTGAAGGCATTCATATCCTGCTATGTGTCTTCTCTATACGCTTCGACTGCCAGTCAACTGGTAAACTTGATCTCAGGAAGCTAGCGTCTCAGAACGAGAATTTTGATATACACATATGATCTCTGAAAGGTAGCGATAGCAAGAAACGCAAAAACCTAGGCATTCGAATGTAGGCAGCAAACAACTATCAACTCAGTTATACTATTCGGTCGAAATCGAACTTGCCAGTCGGCTGCGAAAGACTCCTAGTAGTGAGAAGAGCGGATAACTTTTGCAAAAAATACATCGCGAATTCGTCGAACGAAATTTTTTAGCTTGCCAACCGAATACTTATAATCTACTGCGCCTAGATAAAAAGATATCTCTAAATGGAGTTCGAGAATCCGTCGGTAGTCGGCTTATACCAAACACTTTTTTGACACTGGGATGGCGTAATAACTGAGCTTGAACTAGGCCAGATACCGAAACGGAAAGCCAGTAGAGTGGAATGCACTGAAAACAATGTATTTGCGAACAAGAAAGACTGGGTCGTAACCACAGCAACTCACCGCTGGAAGTTGAGACATGATGGTCACGGCAAACAATGTGAAAAAACCAAGAGCAAAATCGTATGATCTCGTTCTCCATGTGTTCATTGCAATCGGATAAATCTTCCGTTGCGACTGAGCATTTAGATGTATGAGACGAAGAACAACGGTTACCAAAGGAAGCTCAAAAACAACTCACATAGAGGTTTAGAAAACCGAAAAGTCCAACGGCAACTGGCAGGATGAAATATGGATCCGGGACTAGCATATCAGGAATCCAAAGACCACCAGAAATACTCGGATGAAAGTCGGCTAAAAGGGAAGACATAAAAATTTACCCAAATATTAGTAACATCCCTGAATCTGCATCAAAATGCAAGTAGTAGGCGAACTAGCAACTCACAACTGATTACGTTTCTTACAGCAAACGAAGAGAATATCCAGAGTGGGATGGTACACATTTTAAGATTCTGGATACGGGTAGCCTGGAGCCCATGCTCAGCCA